>APFE030273684.1:146669-367463 GCA_000404065.3 Pinus taeda | reverse complement strand
CCGGACCCCATAAAGTGGGGTTACAGGTACCCCTCAAACCCCCTATTAACTATGTGGAAAGAATATAACACAACCCAACATTATGTATAGGATTCTAATCATGTGATTGATTGGTCTGTGCTACAGGTGGAACCAGAAGGAGAGTTCCAACCAGAGCTAATATGATTTATGGACTGGAGGAGTCTCATGATCAAGAACCGAGCCATAAATCAAGTCAAGGTGTAGTGGAAACACTTTGGGCGAGAGGAGACCACGTGGGAAATGGTTGATGCCATGAATGTTGATTATCCTTTCTTGTTTAATGTTTAAAGCATGTATAATTGTAATATTATATAGAACTATGAGTATAAAGCTCCATAAAACAATATGTGTTACATTGTGATATAATGTTGTATATGGGAAATTGAACACCGTGGGTAGCGTTCCCTAAAGTGGGAGGGAACTGTGATAGCCCCCATCTAAAGTCCTAATAAATGATGCATTGTAAATATATTATAAAATATTTTGCAACAATTGAAATAAAACAAAAGGGACCAAGTCAAGGGACAGGGATTCCAAAGCTGGGGAGGATGTCACTCTTGGGATGTTTTGTTTTCTTGTGCAAAGAAGAAACCTGAAATGAAGGATAGCCATTAAAGGTTGGATGGCGAATGAATTGATGAAGGACCTCCTAAAATTAAATGAATCGCAAGAGGAAGTTGGCAAGCCCATGTTGCTTGAGAAGCAACCATAAGAAAAGAGGACAAGAATTTTATGGAGGGACTGCGTACTGCAGGCCACCAAGGACGCAATAATAATAGTGGTGGATACACTGGATCAAAAGGGAGGTTTAGAAGAAAAAAGAGACACATAAGAGGAGAGAAGAAGATAGGGAGACAGACGAAGAGTGGTAACAAGAGGAGGATTCAACACGAGCTTCCAGTAGGCAGCACTAAAGAGAAGAGAAGGGAAGGGAATTGACTCTCGATCCCTGGAGGCTATGGGTTGAGTTGCTAGTCTCTGGAGCCTTGTAACAACTTGGGGTCCCTAGATGCTATGGGTTGAGATATAATCCCTGGATCCTTTTAACAACTTGGGTCCCTGAAGGCTGTGGGTTGAGATAAAGTTCTATAGATCCCTGTAACAGCTTAGGTCCCTGGAGGTTGTGGGTTGGGATGGAATCTTCAGAGCCTTGTAAAAATTTGGGTCCCTTGTAAGCTTTGGGTTGAGATAAAAGACTCTGGAGCCTTATAACAACTTGGGTAGAGACCATCCTTAAGCATAAGATGAGGAAGACAAGAATGAAGACTTGTGGTTACCGCCACGATGGTATAGTGGATTTTGGACTCCCTATAAGGGGGTGAATCACTATGTGAAAACTTGGGGGTGAGGTTGGGCACCTTTGGACTCCCGGTGTCAACCAAGCAAGTAGCTACCAGTTGGTGGGATTGACACAGGAAGTCATCTAGAGTCCCTGAAATCAGTGGCAATTGTGTGCTAGTCCCAGAAGCAAGCATTCCCCCCAAACTCTGGAATCTAGCTCAGGGGTGATGACTCCAAGTAAGTGTGGCTACAACTATCTATGGTTGGGTGGAGAGTCCTTGTCCCAGACTTAGTTTCCCTGTACGATCAAAGATAAGTATTTGTGTATGTTATTTATCTTCAAATGAATCATGTTGTTTTATTATGCATTTAAGGACTGCATTGTGTTGATTTTACTTGCATATGTGGTACATCCCCATGAGGGTATTTTAATATGATATATGTGTGTGTGTGTGATGAATACACAGATGCATGTATGTGAAATCTGGAGGCTAACATGTGTGTAATTAGTGCTAATGATAGACAAAAAACAACTAATGTATGAGAGGCATAATAGACCACGTGGTAATAAAATACTAAGCCAAAATGATATGTTGAGCATGGATCTACATACATGTTTAATGGTGCCTCTCATCATGGCCGAGTCATGATACTCATATTAACACTTGAAGAATAGTGGATTTTGAGACCTTTTTTATTAATATGAACATTACATGGAAGAACCTTTGTATAGTAGGGTCGGTACTTGATGTGTCTTTTGTCATTAAGTTACAAGTTGTTGTGTTGCACAGCATGCACTGCACTAATGTCAAGATAAGTTTTTCCTTGGTATCATTCGAGCCACCAACTTCACGTGAATGTCCTTTAGTGTTGGATTTTTTGAAAGCTAGATAGTTGTTGTTGGTGTCTTAGGGTGGTTGGAAAGGCACCTGATGGCTCTGTGTATTGGCATGGATTTGTTTTCATGCCTCACATAGGATATACTACCCTCGACGTGTGGCAGGTGAGGTAGGAACCTCTTAGGAGGCTACAGTAAACCCATGGTAGGCAGACCATGCAGGGGCACTTATGTCATCCTAGGTGGCATTCCCTCCCTGTGAGAAGGGAATATTCGCGGGCTAGGAACTCACTGGATAATCTATCACTCAAGCTCAAAAGGGATAACATTGTAAATCACACTAGGCTAACAAGGGCACTGTTATGAAACTGTGAAGCATGTTTAGGATTCTACCAGACCCCTAAGAAAGAGCCATAGTTGGCAAGGCTAGTTCAAGGAAGTCGATGCGACGAATAAGTTTGTAGTTGAGAAGGCTGCAGAGCTCCCCGTCTAAGACATTATGTGAAACAAAGTCTAGATCCTTTGACCAAGTCATGGCAGGAATGAGGAGGATAACCTTGTTACAGCACAAAGGAGTGAGGCCATGAGCTTATAGGAGAAGTTGGGCTAACCTTATCCTTTGAACAGTAAAAATCTTAGTCAAGGGAGGCTTTTGATTGGTGGAACCAAATTCCTTTCACGTGATTGGTCAAAAGGATGGGGCAGAAAATTCGTAGAGTCTGAAGCTAGACGACAATTTAAAATTAGGGACGGGGTTCTATCGAGAGACAGTGTCATGTCCCTTCCTAAATTAATTTGGAACAAGACTAATTATTGCATTTTGGGGCCAATTTTGGAGATAGTGGGGCCTATTTGATTTTTATTATGAGATTAGACTTACAAAAGAGATGTTAGAGGTGAGTAGGTCATGGGGGTGCAGCAATCTACATCATGTGGGGAAAGTCGACCAAATCAGGGCACCATATCTTTTGAAAAAGAATAGGCAAGATAAAGAGAGTTAGAGGGTGAGACCAGGGGGCACTTTTGTTGGTAGAGACCTGGATTCAGATATCAGGAGCCTAAGGAGGAGGTTGAGCATGATGTTGAGAGCCCACGGGATGGTGAGGAGAGCATCGATATACCCGGTGTGGCACAGGAGTCACCTTTATTAGAGACCTCTTTGATAGCCCCAGTTGACACCTTGGTGGAGAAAATAGAGCCCACACACACATAGAGCCATCAGTCGAGGAGGAGCCACCCATGGAAGACAGACCAACAATTGTTGAGGTATCTGGAGCTGTGACCAAGTTTACAGGTGATAGATTCCCATGACAGTTCCACCAGTTTTAGGTCGACCTTATAACATTAAAAAGGAAGGTCACATTAGAGTGTGAGGCTATTCTGCAGCAGAACGAGGAGCTGGAGGGCATGAGAGTTGTTTTTGCCGAGTCCACGGCCAAATGGACTTGCGTTGGGGAGCGGTTAGATTCCCTACTGGTGCAGCTAGAGTGCACGTTAGGGCATGAGAGAAACCCTCTTTGATAATACATAGACAGGGTTGGAATCACTGTTAGGTTACCTTGGCCCATTAGACAGAGAGAGACAGAGCTACCTAGTTAGATTTCATGTACTGACCAGGATAGCAAGATGGGACGACCTGAGTTGCACATGGTGCAGCACCCGCATGCTAGGCTTGTTATATGTGCGAGAGTTTGTGCATTTGATCCCTCTCTTGGGGTTGGATGGCGAGAAATTTTGAGTTGGTACCCTGTGAGTGGGCTATGGAGATGGTGGTGGCCCTGGGTGTAGCTCAACAAGAGCTTCTAGACAATGGGGATACCAGCAGTGCAAACTGGCATTGTGTTCCTAGTGGGACTACCTATCATTTCCCAGGTATGTCAGTTGACTACAACTTGGATGACACAGCTAACCTAGTAGTTGGGCATGAACATTCGCTAGGGGAGTCTCAGTTAGCACTAGTGGCCGACTAGTTTATGGACAAACTCTTTTGGTTTTCTTGGTACGACATTTGTACACGGGATCACTGGGTGATTAGCATACTCTGGAAGGAGTTTGTCAGAAGAGCTGGCATTGGCAGGCCACCAGACGGTGCCTTGTATGGAGCTCGGGACTCTTCACTTTTCTGTGGGGCAGAAAATATGTAGAGGAGCGGAGAAGTGGTGGCATCACTGCTGACACATAGGAAGAGTCACTTCTTGGATCCCTCAAGGAGGATTTGGAGGGAAGATCCATTCATCGGCGAGGATAGTGATGTGATGGTGGAGGTGATGATACTGATCGGTTGTGGCTTGACACGTAGAGACATAGCTCTAGGCCATCACATCCAGGGATGTGTTGGAGCATCTAGAGTTGAGAAGTGTTCTACAGGTGAGCATGGAGATGCATGGTGGTGTGTTGTAGTGTGTTGGACTGCGTTGTGGAGTGGGAGTGCCTCACATCGCATTGAGTACATGCAGGGAGTGACACAAGCAGGAAGCAAGACAGTATGGGATGGAATAGTTGTAGCCGAGGGTATCCAACAGTGTACAGGGGTAGGCCGCGTTGTACAGTGGCATTTCCAAGAGTACTAGGATGATCAATGGTATGCAGAGGCATATGGTGCTGCACAACGAGGTCTTGTAGTGTTGCCTCCAGGGACACCCATGGACGAAGATATCGGGCATACCTTTGGGTGTAGTTCACCTAGGATCGAGGGGGACATAGATGAGCGATACTTGATGGTATCTTTGGAGACTCACACGCCTGACCCTCTTCTACATCACTTACAAGAATGGGCGATCTGGTTTTTTTCATTTTACACTCTGGGCACGAACAGTGAGGGACAGGGATCTCACCCAAGATATTTGAATGACACTTGGTGCGATAGAGGGGAGACTTCTCGGCTGGGGCATCGAGTCGGTGCGCACGCTGACAGCGACGGGTCGAGGGATGAGGTGATCATCGATAGGGATGGAATATCACTGATCACTTATCCTATGCCTG
Organism: Pinus taeda; assembly: GCA_000404065.3. NCBI lineage: Eukaryota > Viridiplantae > Streptophyta > Pinopsida > Pinales > Pinaceae > Pinus > Pinus taeda. The sequence goes on along the minus strand of APFE030273684.1, from coordinate 362,341 downwards.
GGGAGTTGGTCATAGGGGAGACATGTGTCACTCTTTCCACAGGGCATGCCTAGACCATGCATGAGCAGAGGATATTGTGTACAGATGAGACAGTTGTCCAATATGTATCTGGGTTCCCCACATTGTATCAGTACATTCTCCAAGGGGCAGGTAGTCGAACTAGTGGTGATGGTTGGCAGGAGCAGGATGGATCTGCATGCATTGAGTCAATTGCGCGTATCAAATACCTATCTATTGGTCACATTCAGGGGGTAGCTATTTGGAACATGTGGTTTCCAGTGGTTGTCAGTACTACACAGTGGCAAGCACGGGACAATTTAGCATGCCTCAAATTAGTTCATGATGTATGGAGCCTATATATGGGTGGCATGCAGGGACTAGAGATGAGGGCCAAAGGGATTCCATCGATCATCAGGGCTATGCTGCAGTAGGTTTGGCTATGGGATGCAGGGATTTAGTTGATCGATAGATCACTCATGATGAGCGGAGTCATGGAAGAGAGTGATATAGTTCACTCTTGGGGTGACACATGGGGGTTCACACAGGGTTTCATCATATGGGGATGCAAACATTCTCTATTACTACACATGTTGGAAGTTATATTTGGATGGGTAGGCCTTGGTGCCATGGAGATGACCAGGCAAGATGTGTCTCGCCTCCCTTAGTATTCCACCATCGAGTTCCAGGAGAGGAGGACACTGTCTGTGCACGATGGGGAGTATGGCATAGTTAGAGTAGCGCAACGTCAGCATGGTGGCACCACACTGGGACTAGAAGGGAACTAGGGCATCAAAACTCTTCACAACTCAATAACCTTTAAGGATGCGCTGGCTACTATAGGGGGAGATCATATAGATATTCCATTGGGTTTTAGCGAGTCACTAACGGAGCAGGGGACTTCTGGTACTTGCACCGGGCATGATAGGGAGTCAAGCGAGGGGACCTTCTTGTTGGACACGATGGTCTGGTATCTTGGTATTGAAGGATTCTTTCATATCAGGACATTGCTAAGGTTAGGGACGATTTAGTGACACATCTGGGACCCTGACACATGTTATAGTGACAGTGGGGAGTAGCAGTTAGAGAGGATGCTCGTTTAGGCATTGCTCGAGGACAAGAGATTTTTGGTGCAATGGAGGAGCTTTCCGGATGAGGCTGCAACTTGGGAGGGTGAGCACATACTTGAGCATCCAGCAGTGAAGTTTCTTGGGTACAAGCAACATTTGGGAGGAGAGGACTGTCATGTCCCTTCCTAAATTAATTTAGAACAAGACTAATTATTTCATTTTGGGGCAAATTTTGGAGATAGTGGGGCCTATTTGATTTTTATTAGGAGATTAGACTTAGGAGAAGTTGTTTTGTTGTGGTTAAATTACACATGGGGGCCACCCACACTAGGGAAACATGCACTCCCTAGTTCGGTTTGCATGAAGGTGGTTAAGTTTTGCATCTAGGTGGTTAAGTGAGGGCCCATGATGGAGGTAAAATTGGAGGGAAAAGTGCTCCACGAAATTTATATAAGGAAGGTATCTCTCCTCATTTCATTCATCTTATTGGAGTATACAATTTCTCTTTGGTTGCTTGAGATGCTTAGCCGAGTCACTGGCAGTTTAGCAAGAGTTCTTCAGGCGAAGAGCTCACCCTTTCTTCAGGGGACTTCAAGTGCCACCCTAGAAAGTTTTTCTTCATTTCTTCAGGAGGAGGATCACATTGTGATTCCAAACAGTAGCATTCCCTTCCAAGTTGTGCGTATTATGGGGGACGCAGTGGAGAGGAGGATGAGTTCATTGGTGGTGATTAGCAGTGGGAATTTGACATGAGATTTTTTGGAGAGGAGGCTAGGGAGGATTGTCAACATCTAGGAGAGTTTGGAAGTTGATTGATCTTCTGGCTTGGCAGTGTGACTTTCGTACTACTTGGGCTAGCATAGAGGTAGTGTGTGGGAGCTCATTTGGTGGGTAGAGTATCAGTCCTAGAGGCTAAGCTTTGTCGTGGAGGTTAGAGGAGATATTTGAATTGGTGTTTTCTTCCATTTCAGAGCTTTCAGGAGGAATTTGTGGTCATTCCTTGCAGGTCGTATTTCTGGAGTTGTTTGGAGGGCATGGGCCATAGAAGAGGTCGAATTTGGGAGGTCAAAATCCAACCAAACCATTTCTAGGTTTTTTTGGGTTTTTGAGAAGGATCCCAAATATAAAGTTTCATAATTTTCTGAGCACCAGAGGTGGGGTTTTCAACCGTATCTTTTCAGTAGACAGTGTAGAGTTGTTGGAGATTGAATAGTGCCTTTTGGGATCGATTTTGGGAAGTCGAAATCATGCCAAACCATTTGTGGATTTTTGTGGGTTTTGGCCAAGGAGTTTGTAGCTGAAGCTTCATTATTTTTTGAGCACCGAAGGAGGAGTTTCTTGCAGTCCCTTTCCAAGCAGAACTAAAGTTTTCTAGGCAGCACAAAGCATTAGAGGAGCAGTCATTTCAAGCATTTGAGATCATTGTATTATCACCTGGGTTCTTTCATGCTTGCCATTGAGGCAAGCCAAGGTGAATTCCTCCATACTATTGTACTTGCTCCATTGATTAATAAAATGGCTCAGTTGGTTCCTAATTCCATAATTTTTATAAGAATTTGTTGATTGTTTAAAATTTTTGTGTTGTAAATAATTTTTGCTTTGCATATTACTACTTTTCCTATTTTGGAACTTTACAAACAAAGACGGATATTTCTCCATCACCCGGATCCATCAGGCGAGGAAGCTACCGGAGGTGGCCACCCTATTACACAGTATTTTTTCACGCCTCCTACACTTCCCTGTGACATACCCCGAAGTGCCCGAAACATGACCATTGTACAATATACTAATTCATGTATACAACTCATATCCCTCCTTTAACTTTGCTTGGAAAATGTCTTGATCCAGTTCCCTGCGCAAATAGCTCTTAAAACCTAAAATGAGAGTCGTCGCTCTTATGAAGATTAAAACCTCGATGATCGCCTGTTGCACAGTGTTTGACCTGCGATGGCATTTCTTTCTTCCCTTGCATACCCACGATGATCCCAAAAAGGTAATTTTCCCAAAGAGGATGAGAATCTTCATGATATAGAAGCTTCCAGAGCGACGATCTAGAGGTGGTTTCACATAAATGAGGTCGAATCCTCCTAACTTGACCTCTTTGTCTTATCCCTATGAGCTACCTCCTTGAGATGTGGGCCTAATCCTATCTTTGGAGGAGTCCTAACTCCCTCTCCCAGCCTATAAATTCCTCCTCTCCCTTTCCCAAATGGTTGGTCTATGTCCATTTGCACCCCTATGTTGAGCTTGTGCCTAGAGGCTATTCATTAGACTCGGAGAAGGAGTGTTTGGAGAGTTTCTTGGCTTGGACTTGGATTACCACTCAAGGAGAGCCTTTTAACATCAAGGCTATGGTTGTAAGCTTCCCTTTATTCCTTAAATAGTATACAATTGCTGGTTCATCTTCCCAAAATATATATGTTCATGTATGTATTAGCTTGGCATTCCTTGATCAGTTAAGTAGGTTGTTATTGGATTTGCTATTGGTTTTGGCATGCTTTGTTGTCTCTTGATCAGTTGTGCAGGTACATAAGCACTGAGAGAAGTAGGAATAGCCCGTGACACAAGCGTTTCAAGGCCCTCAACAAAGGAAATCGAAATAGCATCAGAATGAGGTAGGTCATCTCTTTCATTCTACTTTTCAATTATAACCTAGGAAGATGTCTAGTTGATAGTCACTTCAGTTGCTAGACCCACTCATTGGGCTAGAGGGAATGTCTCTGTCCGTAGAGAGGATTAACCTTGTCACCAAAATGGTGACTCCGTTGGGGACTCTATGACCCTTTCCTTCGATTCCTTCACCTTGTCTTTTGACTAGTTTGATCAACCATTCATTTTTAGACTTCATTACTTGTCTGTAGTCAGTGTCACTTTCTGGTAGATGCCTGAAGGTTGTTAATTTGAGTTGTTCTTGAAGATTTTGAGTTTCTTTTTTGTTTTTCTTGACCATCACGGGTTTGACCCTGACAGTCGCGATGATATCGCGGGTTTGTTGATTATAGTAGTGATGATCACTACTTTCCTCTTAACGGATGTGATGATTACAAAAGATTGAGAAATTTAGGGTTTGTCTTCTTATTTCCAATTCTATTTGCCTTCTCCTAGTGATTTACCAGTGTGATCTTCATTGACTCCTTTATTTTATGATTTCAGTTACCTTTTAACTTGGTTTGAGTGTGCTTGAAGTTTGATTATCCTTTTAGGGTTTCTAGGTCTTCTAGGTCAACCTTCGTCCACTCGTTGGTCTTCTCATCAGAGATCAGAGATCGATTACCTGTGTTAAAGATTATTTGTGTGTTCAAACATCCTTTGCAAATAAATTTTGGTTCTTGTGTCTTAATTTGTCTTCATTAATAGATATTGTGAAAGTTTCTTAAGTTCCATTTGACAAACAATAGATTACAAATTGATTATCTCATTGGAATCAAAAGGAAGTGTTTGCTTTGAATTTTGTGTTTTGAAAAGTGAAAGTGTTATTCTTTTCATAGTTTTCGAAACATTTTGAATTGAAATTCAAATCATTAATGTGAAAAAGATTTTCATATTTGTTGGCTTGCTTGCATTCTCTTTTACTTTTGCACTAGATTACATTAGTTGCATTCTGAAAAAGAGAAAAAAATCATCATTATATCTTAAGGTAGATTTGCTTTAAGGTTTGTTTTGGCATTACGTTTGCTTATCATATGAAAGATTAGATTTCATATTTTGCATTTAGCATTTGAAGATTGTCATGAATGCACTTTTTCATTTGGTTTGATGCATGATTTGAGTGATATTCTTCCTTACATATATAGCTTTCATTGAATTGAAGGATTTCATTTCATCATCTAGTTTGCATTAGGAATAGGTAACATCATTAAGGCCTTGAAATTGAAACATAATTCCAAGATCAACTTTATAATCTGTCAATTAATATAAGGAGCATTTGAAACATTAACATTCATATTTAGTGGTCTAGGTTAGAGACGTGTTCCGGCGTCTTTAAAACTTAGCAGTTGTGGTTCGCTTCGACATTAGACAACGCTAGCACGGACTTGTGCTCCTCGTACCATCGCGTATATAAAGGGAGACCCCCATAGGTTGCAAACATTTATCCATAGGAAGCCGAGTCTACCGCCTGTAAACATGATACACCGAACACAGCATTCGGGGATATTTCCTACACGTAAGTCAAGTCCTTGGTAAATTTATTTGTTGAGGTGTATATTGCAGTTCACGGTTACTTGGTACTCCTTTTACCTAGATTCACCTGAGCGGTCAATTCGATCTTTTCTAACTCTTTAAATTTCAAAAGATCATCGAGAAACTTGTCCTTTCAAGCTCGCTAAACCATCGAAAGCGACTAGAGTCACCTTTTCGTCCTTTTCTCGATTCTTAAAAGATGAAAAGGCAAAGATTTTTTTTCTAAAAATAATTGCCTATGATAAACATGTTGAACCCAAGCAGTTCCTTCTTGGACCAATATTGAGTAATTCCATGTTAATTTCAAGAGTGTTAAAAGCCCTAAATGAATCTCCTTTCCTTTTTTTGCTTTTGAGAGGAAGTCATCATGGCTGAACCATTGAGTTCATCTCATAGTTCCCCTTCATTGTCTGATACTGAAGGGTCCTCCCAAGGAGTTCATCTGAAACTTCCTCATTCACTTGAGGATCATGGTTTTTAACTTTGAATTATTCCAATCATCCAAACTTTGTCTTCTCTTCCACCTCCATCAGATTCCTAGTCACCTCAAGAATCCGATCCGGAGACCTCTGATAATCCCATTCAGACCCTTGAGAGTCCGCAGACTCCTGAAAGTCTGGAGAGGCTTGTTGTCTATTCGTCGAATCCATTGTTCAATTTTGTTGTGATATCTCCTCAAAGTTCTTACAGTCCTGTTAACGGGACAAGAATGTGCTGCCAACATCTAAGGGGTCTCCCCGGTGTAAAGTCCCAACTAGACTTCACACCGTTTGGATTAGGAGCCCCATCCGGTATGTGGGCCCGACTGCCACCATGAATGTTTTCTGCTCTCGGTTATCAAATGAGAAGGTGCCAGAGTGGGGCAGGAATGAAGTGCTCGGGCAACGAAACAAAATCATACCAAGATTGACAAATTTCAGAAAGAGGTTTAAACAAATCATAACAATGATAAGAAGAGATGAATGATGAGGGCGATTAGTTAGCTAAAACCCCATCAGACATAATAAACAAGAACATGTCAGAGGTAAATTGCGAAGTAGTTCACAATAGGTCACCGACATGGCAAGGAACAAGTAAACATAGATTCTAAAGCGAAACATACATGCAACCACTATGTATCAGTACATAACATCTAGCGTATATGAAAGCACTCATACAGATATGTTGAGGTACTAGACAACTAATACAACCACCATGAGTCAACATGGGAATCAGTGCAAATGGAAGAAAAAAAAAACATCTTATTAATATTGTTGCAACTTCAAATACATATCATGCAAGTGGTCAATACCCAGTAGTGGAACATGGACTGTTCATACCATCGCCCGGTGTCAAAACCCTAGCCCTACTGCAAACCCACTCTCTTAGCTACCAAGAGCTGAGTAGCCTTAGCTCTCAAGCATCAATCAACTATCTCTATTGCCCTCAACTCAAGTGCTAAGGTCCCTGGCGAGTGAGGGATGAGGGCGCATTTATAGCGGTCAGGTGACCTTTCACCTACCATGACCTTTGGCCTTCCCTGGTGCCCTTTCAGCTACCTTCATGCTTATTGAGCTTCCTCAATACTCTCTCACACCTACTGTCTAGTACATGCTTAATTTATCTTAGCTTAGTTGTTGGCATTATAGGAGAACATTTACATTATGATAAAAAGAAAAAGAAGGTGCAGAGGGTTCTTATAGACCCTAAAATTCTTATCACCAAGGCGGTTGCTAGAGTACAAGACCAAATTGTGTGGTTCCTTGGCTGCACAGAATGCCATTGCAGTTGCCATCATGTCTCGATCAACCATGCTGAGCCAATTTATTTACTAGTCAAACATCCTAGTTGCAGGTCTTCCCATATGTAACCCTAGATCTCTCCTCATTGGTCGGAGTCATCGACCTCCTATACCGTCTTCCTTGCTTTTCTTTGCGATCTGCCATTGAGATTGGCATGATGTGTAAGATTTCTTGACTTCTTTGCATAGACCAATATTCTCATCCCTCTCCATGCCTGCAAGAAAATAACATTGTTCAAGCACATTTATAACAAAGACGATACTAGAAATACAATTAATTTATTGAAAGGATGGTATTTATAAATAATTAACTGAGACCCCTGTGTGGTCAATTGTTGGGCCACAGTCTTATCAATGCATGTCGCCTTGGGGGGTGGTTTTTTTATAGGGTCTCCTCGCGCCTATGCCGAGGAAATTTTGGAGAGATGCAGTTTGCTGATATTCTTTCCAATGTGATGGCACATATTATTTCGGTCAAACCTCAGCGAATTCGCACAGTCCCAATGGGAACTCCATATTAATCTTGATGTAAACTAAAATAGCTTCTCGCCCTTCAAAGTCGCAAGGTAGGTGTGCGAGCTAGGGACCGACAACAAAAGAATGTGACTACCAGGAAGGTCGCATAATTGCAAACATCATGTAGGTTACATATCTTGGTCATTTGTCGAGGGTCAATGACGTGAATCTGTGACCTCGAGAGGGATGGCACATAAATGAAGCGACTTTGGTGAAGGTCGCATAATTGTAGCGCTCTGTGGGTCGCATTCCTGAGCTGGAGTCTAAATTGTGATCTTGCGACTTGAGAAGGAATTGCAACTTGATGAGAGTTGTGTCATATGTGTTGAAAAGACTTCGTTGACTAAGGAACACTTTGCGGATTTAGAAGGTTGAGACTATACATTGGCCTTGTGGAAAGGATCGACCAATTAAGTGTTCCACCATTTTAGTCATCCCAACTGTGCAGGTCGCATCCCATGTCACGAAGCTAGTCTCATTTTCTGGTCGTTTATTGCAGTTCCGAGATGTGACCTTGCGACTTACAAGGAGGTCCAGTGGTCGCACTCCATGCAGGTCGAACTATAGAGCTACACCCCTCCACTTCTATCCTGCGACTTCCTGACTCACATGTATCGTGCCTATTGTGAATTCATGAGCATGGCCAGTTAGATGAAGGCAAAGTCTACTGTTTCATGTATCTTGAAATAAATCAGTGTCACAAAACCCGTGGGCTCAACGGCTTTATACCTTTGTTTACAAATAGAATGTGTAACCTCTTAATGCTCCTCTGCCATCGTAAATTGGGGGATTTCATCATCGCGTCGAATGCATGGGCCATCGTCTTCTTTCCATTTGCAGATTTTCAACCACTTATTGGATAGCGCATTCAATTTCAAGGTCTGGTGCATGCAGACAGTGTCGCTCCATTACCTACTTGGAATACGATCTCATTACTGCCCTCTGTGTGCGTTATTGGAAACTGGGAACTATGTGGAGACATTACACATCTGGGCGTATGGCCTCTACTATGATTCCTTGCTGCATGTTTTGATAATAGCTCCCCTTCCAAAGCCTTTTAATGTGTTAAATGTGCTTTCTATCAGTGCATGTAGTTCCTTTTATTATGGCTTGGAACCTGTCTTCGTGGATGACTGAAGACAACACTAGGTCAAGTAGATGAGTAGGTCACAACCGGACACTTTGGCTAGCAAAGCAGTTGTCGGGACAAAGAATCAAAATTGAGATTTGCATTGAGACTTATATCATGAAAAATGTGACTATCAGGGATTCATTGGCACTTTAGGCGTAATGCTAATGGCATGTGTTCCATGGGCACAGCCATTGCATTGGCTTTCCATAATTGTATGCCATATATTCCAAACTCACGGGATTCATTCTTTGCCTCCGTGGAAACCTTTTCTTCCAAAACATGTGCATCGATGTATGTGTGTAGGGTTATGTTTGATATCATTGCTCTAAAAACCCTGCGCATTAGTCAATGTCAAAAATAAGCTGCTTACACTAAATAAGGCAATGATTTCGCCAGTCAAATATTTAACCTTAGATTTCCAATAACGCACATGTGTATTCTAAATAGAAAATGTAAGAAATGTTGGTGGCCCTAAGACCTTCGGAGTCATCATAATCAAACATTTGTCGGGGTCATGATTTTGTAGCTCTGAATGACTTGGAACCACAACCTACATGTGCCCAGTGAAAAGCATCTTCGGGGATGAGGCATTACCAGGTCATTTGGGGTTTACCAAGTTTGTGGGAAAATCACACCTACCAAAACTTTAATGTAATTTAGAGGAAACCCTGATCGTCAATCTCATGATATCTCTCCCTATGCAATGTCAGTAGGGAAATATGGGGCTTGGGGGGCACGTGAGGACTCTAACACCTAATCAAAGAATTTGTCCACAACAAAAAAGAAAAACAAATTCATCAATGCGGTATGTATTACGTGAGTGGGGCGTCAAAAGGGTTTCATAGGAAGGGTTGTAGGGAGCGTAACCGGTTGAAAGTCTTATCGAAAACCCTAACAACTTGGGGCAAGAAGTGGGGTACCCAAATTTTTGGGTGGTGTTGTAGTGGCTACAACAAGTCCTTATGATCGACCTGGTATTCCTTTGGAGTTATCTCCTCGTACATCTCAGGTTCCTCGTCACTAATTATTTCCATCTATGGAGTTAGAAGGTGAAATCCCAACCTCTTCTCTGAGTCATTCGGAAGTTTCCGCTATCCATACTGCTCACATTGATGATGAGCAAGGATATGAATTTCCTCCAGAAGGCTTTCCTTATACAGGAAGAGTCTCGTCTCTCAGCTTTCCTAAAACTAGTGAACCCATGTCGCCACATGGTTATACCACCTTAGCTCAATTAGTTTTAGGTACTCCTAGTGCCTTGTCATTGTATCAAAACTCCATTTGGTCTTCCAATGCTATGCCTACATCAGGTCCTTTCATTCCGAACACGACCTCTCGAACTTCTGTACAAACTACAGTTACATAAGTTCTTGTTTAACCTACCATTTTGTCACAGCCTATCTCATCGTTTCAACCGAACCTTCCAGTTCAACCAACTATTTCAAGTCAGGTTTCGGTAAGTTCTTCTACCCCTCCTTCAAGTGGATAGACTGTGCCACCGCCTGGGGGGCAAGATCCGAATACTCCTCTTGTTTCAAACGAAACCAAGGTGAGTGGATTACAAACTCACATGGTTGGAGTTAATCAACCTTATTATGGTGCTATTCCTAACCCTGTTGGTCCATCCAGGTTAGGTAACATCCAATAAAAATAGCCTTATATGGCTCAGGTTCCATTCTAACAAGCTTATGTCACATATGGTTCTCAAGCCTTGGTTAAATCCGTCTTACATTCCTCAAGAAAGAGCTTATGTCCAGCCTGGTCAATCCGCTATTCCTGGCAGATATGGCCAAATTCAATTTGGGAACTATCAATACCCTTAGGGTATAACCCAAGGTACTGTCCAGCTACCCTTGCAGCAACAAAGACAACCTTTGCAGCAGTAAGGGAAACCTTTGCAGCAAGAAGGGCAATCTTTGCAGTAGCAAGGGCAGGCATTGCAATAGCAAGGGAAATTGTCACAGCAGCAAGGGTAACCTTTGTCGCAGTCGCAGCAGCCTTTGCAGTCGCGAACTCAGTTTGTTCAGCAGTCTTCTCAACCTTTGTCTTCGCAAAGCCAACCTTTGCAGCAACAAACTCAACCTTTGCAGTAGCAAAGTCAACCTTTGCAGTAGCAAGGTCAGCCTTGGCAGCAGCAAGGTCAACCTTGGTAGCAACAAGCTTTATATGCGTATTAGCGAGGTCATCCTTTGCAAGGCCAAGGTCAACCCTTGCAACAACAGAGCGAATCTCCTTACTTCCAGGGTCAATAGGTTCTGCAACCTTATAACTCGTATGTCGCCTACAATGCTTATCAGTGGCCTATGATAGGGCAATATCAAGCCTACCCTAAACCGAATCCACCTTACAAGAAAGGTAACCTTCAGTAGGGACAAAATCAGGTCCCGTATGGACAAAATCCTCCATTATGGGGGAAAAATCCTTACTAGCAAGGGTGACCTCCACAGTTTGGGTCTCCTCAAAGGCCCTATATGTCGTTTAACACAGAATTTCCTTTCTTGGCTACGTTGGAGTTTCCTGATGTCTCGAGGCTCACGAATGATCCCATTCTTCATTCACCTTACTAACCTCTAATTCCAACGAAAATTCCAAGCGATTGCCCCAAATTCGAGGGAAAAGCTAAGGAGGACCAGCAAGCCCATGTGATGAAATATCACCTCTGGTGCTCCTCCAATTCATATGTCGATGATTCTATCCATCTTCGACTCTTTCAGAGAACTCTCACAGGTGCTTCCACTAAATGGTATATCAAGTTACCTCAAGGTACCTATGGTGACTTCAACTCTCTGGCTATGGATTTCCTCACTCATTTCCAATTACAGGTTTGATATGAAACTGGCACTCATTTGCTTACATCCCTTAAGCAAGCCACTGCGACCCACATTTCCAATCATTTCCATGAATGGATACGTCGGCGTCACCTCATGAAATTTGAGATTGTTGATGAGTTATTGACAGAATGGTTCACAAAATCATTCGTTAACAAGATTTCTAAGGACATAGCTATGGGTGGATGTGTTACTGAAGAGCAATCCATCGCCCATCTACGAGACCATCATCGAATCTAACAGCGTCAAAGTCTCCTGATACACCACTTGTTGACGGTGTTTGGTTTAGTGTCTCAAACTTACGCGAAAGCTTCTTCGAAGCAGAAATCTGTCTCGAACACTAGCTCCAATAATCCTCCAAAAATTCATCCATTCATGGTAAAACCTCTGAGGTCCATGTTGTCTAGTCTACCACAACGGATAAGACCTCTAAAGGTAAAAAGAAGGGCAAAGGTAAGGCCAAAGTCGATGCCCCAAAACAAGACCCTCCTAAACCATTTGTTGATGATGCTTCTAAAAGAAAGCCGAAATATCCTTGCCTCATCTATGAGGAGGATCATTACACTAAGGATTGTCCCCAATGTTTTGAAGTTAATCGCTTGTTGAAAGGGACTCTGATTGTCTTAAAGGAACCTTTTCCATCTCAGCAGTAGTTGGTAGACCAACCACGGTCCTCTACTTCCTCAGGTTCTCAAGTGTACATGATGCAAGGTTCATCACCTATCTTGATCACTACTTGAACAAAGGACTATCAAACCACATCTAAGCAGACGCTGGAGAAAGAAGATACAGATACTCCTTCTACTTCTACTTCATTCAACTTTGGTCTGCTCCATATCAAGCGCCCTAACATTGAGTCTATCATCTGACCACCTCCCAAAGGTGTTCTTCGGAAGTCATCTTTTAATTTGAATACTAGAGCTACGCAACATTACAATATTATTGAGGATTTAGCTCAGGCACCTTCGGCGATGTCTGCCTTGGAGGTTCTCGAATCCTGTCCAACGTAGCGGAAGTCACTATTGTCTGCCATAAGTGCTATTGATCCTTCTGATTCAAGTCTGATTACTTTCGATCTAGAAAACCATGTGCCTTGTTTTCCTCATCAGATTGCATTTTTGATATAGGTTCTTATCAAAGGAAAGATGATTCTTCGAACGGTTATGGATGAAGGTACCTCTACCTACATCATGTTAGTTTCATGTTGGAAAGCCATTAGCTCTCCTTCTCTTAACCAGTCTCCGAACACCTTGGAAGCCTTTGATGGCAAAGGCTCACATCCTTATGGTATTATCATGAGTTTGCCGATTATGTTAGAAGGAAAGACTGTTGAATTAGAAGTAGAAGTTGTAGATGCAAATCTTAACTACAACCTTCTTCTCGGGTGAAGCTGGACCCACGCCATGTTTTGTGTGGTGTCTTCTTTGTTCCATGTGCTTCATTTTCCTCATGAAGGAAAAATAGTCACTGTTGATCAATTGTCCTTCTTTTCTTCTAGTTCATCGAACGAAAATGTTCCTTACATGGGAAATACTGAGATTCCTTACGAGAGCGTGGGAGAAAGTCTCTTCAAAGACTCTGCATTAATGGGTAATTCTACTCTCCCGCCTTTGAATGTTCATTCAATCAATATGATCTCGGACTCTATGGATCCTTGGATCATCCCTACCGCTGATCAAATTGATTTATTTGGTGATGTTATACCTTTAAGTCCATTAGAGAAAAATTATCAAGAAATTGTCTTGGCTTCGATCGCCACTTCAGAAGGTCATATTATTTTTAGTATGAACCTGGACACTTACGTGCCATCTCCTTGGCTTGGTTCTTGGGATCCTTCAGATCCTTTGAACGAGATATTTCCCACCGATGAGAGTATCTTTGAGGTCATGTCTCTGGATGAAACTCCATGGAACATTCTACATCATCGTTCTTCAAATTTCCGCAACCTTGATGAGATGCCTTCTTGTCTTGAAGCGTTTGTTTCTAATTATCCCTCACCTCCACTTCAGACACATGAACTGGTGCATAAATCACTTCAACCTACCTATTGATGTTTCAGTTCACCCTGAAATTGTCAAAATCTTTCAACTAGGGGCACCTTTTCCTCGTCATGAGGTCAAGTTTTTCATTTTTCCTTTCATCATATTTTTTGGCCGAGTCTCTACCATTTGCCCATTATCGCAATGGGTTTTCATCTTATGACTTGTAACCCTCACTTGCTTGGGGGGCATGGGGGCATAGCCTTCTATGAGTTTTACTCTATTGTTTTGCCGAATCGATGCTTACATGTCATGTCAACGGTGAAACTCTAGTTTTATTCTCTATTGGTTGATTACCCGAGTCCGGAAATGGACTCCATCTGAAGAAGTATTATGTGTGAAATTCGTGTAATAACTTTTGTACATTAATGTGTTAATTCATTAGTGCGTGTTTTTTATTTTTGGTGTGTTTGTTTGCTTTGTAGACATGTGTTTTTCTGCTTACCTTGTGTTCCACTCGGTTTGTAGATGTCGTCAAGCCATTACGTCAGTTTTGCTGATGGTGCTTGTCATAGCACACGAAATTTGTCTTCCGCAGCATGGGTACTATATGACCCTAAAGATGAGCTAATTAACTTACAAGGTATCTGCCTTGGTCGAACAACCAATAATATTGTTGAATACAATGCAGTTATTGAACTCTTTTCAAAAGCAGTTGCTCTTGGCATTAGGGATTTAGTTTTCAAGTTGGATTCACAACTCATTCTGTTACAATTAAACGATGATTACTGAGTGAGAAATCCACAAATATTGTGTATGTATCTACGTGTTAGATTGCTGGAAAGAAATTTTGATTTCATTACATATCAACATATTCCACGTAATTTAAATACATTAACAACTTTTGTTCTTGATAGGCATCTGTGTCATTTATAAATATGATCACGTTATGGACACATAAGTAGGAAATAAAACATGCATATGTATATATCGATATATATAGCACATCTGTTGGAGTGTTTATATAAAATATCAAAAAATAGAGTGTTCTGGGACACTTGGCTTTCAAAGCCTACAAAATGTGTAAAATACCTAGATAAAATATCAGCCTGCACGGTGCTCATGATAGCACGAGACCGCCCTGATCACTCAGCTTAATAGCCGACATAGTCTCGTAGAGACTCCCACTGTGTGTCTCTGCCAACGCAGTGTAACATCATAAGTAGTGGCATACTCTGGGACTCCTCGAGTTATCGCTTCCAGATTGCACTCCATCTCAGCTAAGGGGTCTACCCCTTCCTCGTAGTCTGCAACCATTACCTGATGTGCAACTTGTCATGCTATTGGCGACATGCCTGGTGGTTTCTCTGGTCCTACATCTACACATTTATCACAAGTCTCAATTTACACTTTTATCAAAAAAATCATAAAACTTGAAAAAATCCAAAAAACAAGTTTTTACCTGCATCATTCCACTATTGTCCTGTTCGTAGAGGAAGATCTGGATCCCAACTGAAATTTGTGCCAACATAAGCATAGTCGTCCATCATGAGTAGTTGGTGTTCTAGCCAAACGAAAATTGTGGTGGGCAATGCATGTGTTGACCCGTTTCTCCTCGAGGCATGAGTTGACTCCATCGCGTGAGTCTTGGATCTCGGGGGGCAGGATCTAGTACCTCTGCCTACTAATACCAGAATAGAGGCATTCGCTCTAAAAATAAGGTCACCAGTATAGAACTGAACCTAAATTGTTTTAGGTGTCCATGCTTCCCCTTGGTCAATTGTCATTTCATGTTTGCCAAAAATCCTCCACGCTAGTTGAAGACGGTGGGCGTCAAACATGTGATAGCATATTGGAACTGTATTTTGAAGCCCCATACAAGGCTTCAGTGCCAGCTACACGCACCATAGTGAAAAAAATTGTTCTCAAGACGGTGTTGTTGGTGATTGTCGCTATCTTCACCTTACCTCCATTGATCATTTTGGCACCAGGACAATAACTTTGGACTAGACTCCTTGTACTCTCACCTCCTTGGCGAGATCCAAAGAGTTGGACTACTTCCCCTCGTCGAGATAATCCCATGATGAAGTAGATATCCATCTCTTCCAGTTCTAGTTCTTGGCCTTTTATGATGAAGATCTCTCAATCTACATCCGAGAGATTGACCAGATAGGGCAGCAATTCCATTTGAGCCATTAACCCTGTGGTCCTGAAGAATTTTAGCAACCCGTAATTCCTCAGAGCATTTATATATTTAGGATCCTGAGCTGCTTGGAAGTCTTCGGCCTCATGACCTCTTTCTTTCCACTCCAAGACCATGATTTCCTGCAAAACAACAATTAACACTTATTAATTCCTTTTTCATGGATCAAAAACATCATTTTTTGCTTAAAAGAGAGTTTTATTTCTTAAAAATCTGCCCTTAGCACCATCGCACTTGTTTTTACAAACAGTGCGATGGCATCGCGCGAGCCTTTAGGCTCAAGCGGGACCATCGCGGGTCTGATGACCATACCTGCGATGGTCGTCAACGCCCTAAAATTTTGAGATCCTCTTTCTAGCATCAAAACTTCCATTTAAAATGCATAAAAAAGTGATAAAATGCAAGAGTAGGGGTGGGCCTCTTACCTATTGCAGACGGTTCGTGAAATGGTACCTTGGATCTCCTGCAGCAGCCATTGGAAAATCAAGAGAATTAGGACACAAAATGCACTTTCAAACCTCACTTTGGTAAAATGGTAAAAAATAAAATTACTTTTGACTATTTATAAGTTTTGAAAGCCATTTTTGTCAATATTTTCTCTCAATATCAGTGATGGGTATGTTTCTTGTGCAGTTACATGTACCTTCAAAGTGAACAGTGATCATTATTGACCTATTCTTGCGAGTTTTATTTTATCTCTTTTTCGGACTCATTAAATAAATGAAAAAGGAAACCCCTTTGGAGTCATCTTTGAGTTCTTTTCTGACTCTCGAAAACTGAAAAGATTGTTGAGTACTTGTCATTTTGAACTCGTTAAAGTAAATGAATCGACGTCACCTCAGTATACGTTTACCCCTTTTTCGAGCTGAAATTGACTATTTACAAAAAAGGTATACCTTGGTCGACATGGTCAAGAGGTTCCCTCAGATATTGTTTTCTACCTTTTCGGATTCGAGGGAAAAATTAGAAAAAGGGACGTGATGGAGTTTTCATTTTCATCTCTTTTTCAAACTCTCTAAATATGAAAAAGATACTGAGTTATTCTTACGTCGAACTTGCTAAAACTTTATGCCGAAAGACTCATCACGATGATGAGACCGAGCTTCTCCTTCCTAGGGATCGTAAAAGTTACTAGGATGGATTCATTCGAAGAATGAACTTACATGGCAAGAATATGTTATCCCCTTCAAGCTTGTGATAAAAACAATTGGGGTACTCGCTAGAAATAGTGGGGGAAAATGAAGATGAGATGACCTTTGTATAGGTAGTATGTCACTCTTGAACGTGACACTCTTCTACTATCTTGTCAGGTTTGGAATATCCTCACTCAGTCACTTGTCTTCACAGGTTTGGGTGATCCATTTTGCCTCTCATTTGACTATTCCATACTGTCATCATGACCTTTAGTCCTATGTCGAGTCAGATGCTGCCACACTTCGAAGTCGTGTCACCAATGTTCAAGAGAATTCCAATCTGCAGTTATTTCCTATGCATTGTTTGAGTCATTGCTACAGTCCTCAATATTGTTCCACTTTATTCCTTGTTTCGTGTCAATGATGGGGGATTCATCATTTCCCTCCTTTGACCGGTCGTTTCCTCTTGACTTCAGCTCATTATCCAGGAAGATGACCTAGAAACTCCCTTTCAATACCTTAGGGTTGGCATGCCCTAATGGCCAGTTCTTCGCATCCGACAATAGTTCTTCATCATTGGCTTTCAATCAGGTGATTCGATGAGTGTTCGACCTCAGCTTCATTATCACATTCACGAATTGTATTGTTGTACCTTGAGAGCCATTGTCATTATTGGTGGTTTCTCTCATACCTGTTAATGGTCTACATCATTGGCCAGTAATCAGGTGGTTTTCTGGCATGTTCGACTTCAACACGTTTATTCGCATGTCAAGATTCGTACATTGATCGGGTTGGAATGGAGTGCAAGACCCTTTGTCTTGTCTGTTATGACTCAGGCTACACGGAGTTATATGCCATTTATGATTGTACAATGTTTCTACTATACGGATGGCTATGACCATACCGTGAGATTTTATATTTATGACGATCCTTGTTATCTGGATGGTTGCGCCCCTACCATGGATATTTTCATATAGTCTTCATCATCTGGATGGTTGCATCCATGTCGTGGATTCATGTTTTGATCTCATATATGTATATGTATATGCATCCTTGATTTGCAGGTCTCCTAACAGTGTGTATCCTCATCCTTGCAAGAGCTCGTAAATCATCTCAGCCATCACTCTTTTTCTGCCTTCATGCTTTACGGGGCATCTGTTACACAGTATTTTGTCATGCCTCCCGCACTTCCTTGTGACATACCCTGAAGTGCCTAAAACATGACCATTATACAGTATACTCATCCATGTATACAACTCAAATCCCTCATTTAACTTTGCTTGGAAAATGTCTTGAGCTTTCCCTAAAGAAATAACTCTTAAAACCCTAAAATGGGAGTCATCGCTCTTATGAAGCTTAAAATCATGATGATCGCCTATTGCATAGTGTTTGACACGTGATGGCATTGCTCTGTTCCCTTGCATACCCACGATGATCCCAAAAAGTAATTTTCCCAAATTGGAGGAGAATCTTTGTGATCTAGAAGCTTCCAGAGCAGCGAGTTAGAGGTGGTTTCACATAGATGAGGTCGAATCCTCCTAAATTGACCTCTTTGTCTTATCCATATGAGCTACCTCCTTGAGATGTGGGCCTAATCCTATCTTTTGAGAAGTCCTAACTCCTTCTCCCAGCCTATAAATTCCTCCTCTCCCATTCCCAAATGGTTGGTCTATATCCATTTGCACCCCTATGTTGAGCTTGTGCCTAGAGGTTATTCATTAGACTTGGAGGAGTGTTTGGAGAGTTTCTTGGCATGGACTTGGATTACCACTCAAGGGGAGCCTTTCAACATCAAGGTTATGGTTGTAAGCTTCCCTTTATTCCTTAAATAATATACAATTGCTGGTTCATCTTCCCAAAATATATATGTTCATGTATGTATTAGCTTGGCATTCCTTGATCAGTTAAGTAGGTTGTTATTGGATTTTCTAGTGGTTTTGGCATGCTTTTTTGTCTCTTGATCACTTGTGCAGGTACATAAGCGCTGAGAGAAGCAAAAACAAGCCCGTGACACAAGCGGTTCAAGGCCTTCAACAAAGGAAATCAGAATAGCATCAAAACGAGATAGGTCATCTCTTTCGTTCTACTTTTCAATTATAACCTGGGAAGATGTCTAGTTGATTGTCACTTCAGTTGCTAGACCCACTCATTGGGTTAGAGGGATTGTCTCTGTCCGCAGATAGGATTAACCTTGTAAACACACCCGTAAGCTCGGAAGGTCAAAATACCAGGGAATTATGCAAATGATGTCTTAAATGGTTCTGGGTTCGAGGTTCCCATTCGCTACGTGAGGCCTAGTGCGAGCCTAGTCGCTGAGGGATCCTTCACTCTCTGTAGCCTGGACACATTGCATCCCATCATCAAAGTGGAGATGACATCAACAATATGCTTTGAAGTGCATATGCCAAGCAATTGGGAGTCTTGGGTGATTACAAGAGCCACATATGGATGACACGTGGACCTCTTGTGGGTCGTCATGTTGTTGGATGACATCGGCATGCCGTCACCCGGGAAATGGTTAGACCCTGAAGGTCAAAAACCCCGTAAAAGCGGAAGGATGAAAGCTCAGGGAATCATAGGCACTAGGGATTGTCAGTTGACGACGCACTAGTTAACGAAGAACGTCTCTGTCACTTGGGTCATTACCCAAACGTAGTCGGGTATAGGTGGAGGGGCCATTGGGACACCTATGGATAGCACGTGGAGGATTACATGGCACCCTAGAAAATTGGAAACTTGTAATCACTGCGAAAGCAATTTCAGGAGATCGGGTATCAGGAGGGATGAAATATGGGTGGCAAGACCCACACCAACATGACATGCCATTAGCGGGAGAGTTGGTCATTGCTTTAGAGTCGCAATGCATCAGCCAGGCTGATTGAATTCTGGGAGGAACCTCAACTTGAAAGCTTAATACGTTTCGAGGGTCCCGAAAATAGGACATGTTAGCTGGGTGGTTAGATTCCTAGGGGGGGTATCAAGTTAAGAGTCGAGAGGGTCCCAAAGTGACACCTCATTGGACACTGAAAATTAAATATATATATATATATATATAATAATAAATAATAATAATAATAAATAAATAATAAAATAATAATAATAATAATAATAAATAAATAAATAAACCTTATTACCCAATTCCTCAATGTGAAACGAAGGGGTCGGGTACGTTACAAATATAATCATGTGTAGATGAAAGTTTAACATTTGAAATAACTTATTAGTGGTTTGTAAGGGGTAGACTTTAGGTTTTTCCAACTACCTATGGGTTTTGGGTCATTAGCTTATTTCCTCATGCCCGAGAAAGACAAACTCTTGGGCAATTAAAAGTACTTTTCAGTCATACTTTGGAACCAAGATCTAATTTTAACCTATATAGTATCTGCTTCCGAACATATGAGATCATATGCTTCCGAACAACATTTTAAACTTAATACTATACATGGAATCAGATATTATAACAATAATTAATTTAAATGAAAATTTATAATTAAAGGAACTCTTATCTCAAAGAAATTTGAATGAACAATAAAAATGATTACAATGATAAATATGGTTAAATTTGGTGAGTCCAAATTTTGTTTATTGGACATTGAAAAAGGTAAGGGGTTACTTAGATTTTTAGAAATTTATTTTTATGCTTAAAAGCATTAGGAGAAGCATTCCAATGTCACCATAGTTTTGATGAGTTAGAAGATTATGAAGGTTGGTATTGTGAGAAATCTTTTGAAAATGAGATTTAATTTGGGTATATGTAGGACATTAGAAGAGAAAGTGATTTTCATCTTCACCTTGTTAGTATCACAAAGATGACAAGTTCTTTGTTCTCACATCATTTTGGGAATTGCCCAATGTCTAGTTCACCCATAGAGTTAATGAGATTTTTTTCTTATTTTAGTAATGTTGATTTTCTTATTTACTTTAGTAAAAATAAAGAGATAAATTTGATCTTTTAGATTAGAGTTGATCACCTTCTTATAGCATCTCCTTTATCTTCTAGCTTTTTTCCACACTACAATTTATTCTTAAATTTAGATGTAATGACATTTTTAATATTATAGTTTTTTTGCAAAATAATTGCTTCCTTTATTCACCAATGATTTAGCCAAGACTAGGCATCTTAATGCCATCACCACTTGAATTATAGGTTGTTTTCGATTGAATTAAAAAAAAAAAAAATGGGAAGCCTCTCGTCTTCCATGCTATTTAACATGTTCTTACACATTATGTACCTTTTTTTAGGGATAAAAAAAATATATATATATATATATATATATATATATATATATATATTCCATAATTTTATTAGTAAAAGATAAAATTACATTTGTAAATGCCTCAAACATTCCTATTGGCCTTATTGACCCAAAAAAGATGCTCCCCAATCTATGGGACAAGAATAGGCAAAGAGTTCATTGAAACAAACAAAATTGTCCCATAAAAAGAGCTATATATACATCATATATTTCTCAAAAACTAAATGTCATTGCTTGGATGTCCTTGAAAGCTCATTAAAAAACCAAACAAAATCTACAATATTGCATATTTCCAACTTCTCGCAAAAAGGTACTATTTGGATGTGAACTAATTTAGTACCAAGGGTTATGCAAATATTTTGTTTAGATCCATGCTTGACATGTCATATCCTTCCATAAGTTGGGGTCCAATTCATAACCAACTTTGGATTGTCGGTTTGCTTCTTGATTTTTTCCCTTGTAGACAAGTGCAAAGGTGAGATGAGAAAAAGAAGAAAATGATTGTTGAATGTTCAAAAATATGGGCTACATTGCATAGTTTTAGATCCTAGAGGAGCATGTCATCCAATTTATAACAAGTTAAGAATCACCATATATGTGGAGGTGGGTGAAATTCTATTCCTAAGCAATATGGAGGATAAGCTTTAAAGCCATTAGCTCCATTGCATTGTTGGTGAAAGGCCCCACGCTTGGTGAAAAATAAATAAATGAGTTGTTGTGAAATAAATTATCCCTCTCGCCCCCGACCTTATACATTAGGCATCTAGTCATATTCGTGCTCTCTGTTGTAACTTTTTTTACCATGTAAATATTTCCATTTCCTTTATGTTATGTACATATACATATACATACATACATACATACATACATACATATATATATATATATATATATATATTAATATATATATATATATCTGTGTGTTGTGTGTGTGTGTGTGTATACATACATTCTATATATTATATATATATACAAAAAGAAAAATAGAAATAAGAAATAAATGGGAAATAAAAAATATATAAAAAACAATATAGATAAAATCCCAAAGTATAGGCGAGCTTGTTTAAATGTCGCCGCATCATATTTGTATTATTGCTTTTAAACTTTATTATGTTAATTAATCAATGATTAATTGATATATATAGTTAATAAAGTGATTTTATTTGACGCATTGTCGGCTTGTGATAAAGCCCAAGCAATAATCAAGGACCCAAATCATCTTCGCCTGGATCAATAACGGGAGATGAACTTCGCCTTCCCCCCCCCCCCCCGCCCCCCGCACTTTCAATGTTTAACCAAGTTTGGGGGGCAGGGGGGGGGTCCAAAAAGTTGTTTTGAAAATTCCGCCCTTGGCTACGTGGCCCCTCCAAGTCATTTCACCCCCCCCGCCCCCCGGCGAAAAACCACTCACTCGCCCGCTCCACTACCGCTGCCACCTCCTCATGCTTCGCCATCTATCACTCCCTCATTCATTCATACCATATTACTATTACGAACTAATAAATCCCCTCACCGAACAACGAATTAACTGTTACATCAATAAATCTTTCCCGCCAACGTCTAGTGCATTAACTAGACACACCAAAAACGATTAATTCATCAATTTATTTAAAACATTCTGCTACTCTCCACATTCCCTTTCTTCCATCCTTTTGCAGCAACATGGAGCAAAATTGGATCTTATCAACAAACAACCATTTACTACACCAGCGATCACCAGTTCCCGGTAATTTTGTACGCCTATCTGCAAATTCATAGTTTAGCATGTCATCATCCAAAGGAAAGTCTAAACTAGTGGTAGAAAGCCTAATGTTGCCCCCTGTGGTGAATTTAGATTAATTTCCCTTGGTTGACAAACAATACAAAATCTCTGAAACCCAGTGTGAGTTCGATCTTTATGAACTCCACAACTGGGAAAATCGGGTGTTCTTAGAAGATAGTGATGAATTCAATATATGGGACTCCTTCCTACCTCAATTCATCTTTCCTTAAACCCATTTTTTTCCAAAATTTGTCACCTTGTGTCACTTGAGGTATTTACCCTGTCAGAGGGTCGTGATTGCCCAAAATAATGATGTCTTGTTTACGGTTACTCCCGAGTCAATATGTCATATCCTTTAAGTTCAACCTATAGCCCCTTCGCATCCTTTTTTGTAGACTCCCTTATGGAGATCTATCAGAAACTCACATTCCCTCAAAGAGCCAAGATTTTTGAATCATTTTTACCTGAAACTCTGAGTTACCAAGAACTAATTCGCCCTACTCTTCTTCAATATTTCCATAAATGTCTAGGCAAGTCATCTCTATGTTTTCATGTCTATTAGGTTACCCTAGTGATCGGTGGGTTAATGAGGTAATTCTAACATTTCTATCCATATTTTCACCAGGTGATAAACCATCACTAATTTTCAACTACAGCCAATTTCTGGCAGAATGCCTTCATGATCAGTTTCTGAAGTTCTCTACTGAGGGTGCTTTTAAGCATCAATCAGTCCTTGTATATCTATTCCTATTTTTCCAAGCAGATAGATTCAAATTTCCGCTACAAAAATTAGATTCACAGGGGAACCCCCAATCTGTTATTCATTGGACATCATTGGTAAGAAAGAACACATAGGAGTATTCTTTCAGCAACTATGTTAATCAGTTTTTGCATACTACATTGTGTCTTCTCAACAGTGACATTATACCCATAATTTCACTTGAAATAAAGATAATTCTTCATCTCTTTGAGCAATCTAAGATTGAATATTGGTACCTCTATCAGAACTACACAGAGATCAGAATCTATGGGTGTGAGCATCCTCCCTATAGGTTGCCAATATTTGTGCCAATCAAAATTTTTTCACCAGAATATATCAAACAGATGATGAACATGGATGACCTACACTTTATATCCAACAAGAAGAAGTCTCAATTTAAACTAAAGGCACAAATTGGACCATTCATCGTCAACACCAGAGCGACAACAAAAGAAGCAGATATTTTGTTAAAGCAAATGCACTTTAAATTAAGCTTCACCTAGTCCTATGATCCCTTGGGGATTATTTCTAAATTAAGAGTTGAACAGAAGACTACACCTTATGCACATACTCCCAGGGCAAAAATAGAACAGTATGCAAACCAAGAAGAATGGAAGGAGAACACATTATAGGAGGCAAAGGAATAAATTGATATTCGAACATATTCACAAATTCTAGTTCATCAAGAGAAAGAGATTAAAAGGCCAAGAATAAGTTTATCTCCTTCAGTTTCATAAATTCAAGAGACAGACTTCCAAGTGTTTAAAAGAAGAAAGAAAAATAATACTCAGGAGGAGTCTTTTAAGGGAGAAAGTTCACAGGAGTAGGCAAAAATCGTGTTAATAGGTTCTCACATTTCTACTTTTCCAAGGATTGAGGATATTTCCATAAATTCTCTTGTATCGTCTATTTCCCAGGGTACAAAACAACATAACATTTTTGCTAGGTATAAAGAAATTAAAAGAAAGAATGAAAACTAAAGGCCACTACATATTCTGAATTCTGGAAACAGGCTTTGACTACTCAACATAGACTTCTATCTGCATGCAACACTGAAAATGGACAATTTTATCTAGCTTTCTTGGAACCCAAAGTTCTAGCCCCTAGAAGCGCAGAAAATTATAAGGCATCAAATTTTGCTTTTAATACCAAACATATTCATGTTATTGATCAGATTGACTTACATAAGAAGGTTGGATAAATGATATATTCCACTTTGACTAGCTCGGCTATGGCAGCCTCCAAAATACAAACTTCACTGAATAATATTCATTCACAATTGAAAATGGAGAAAATGTCATCTCTCGCCAAAGATACCAAAATTAACTCATTTTAAGAGCTAGTAATAAAATTACGATATGATCCTAATGATGTTAAAGCATCTGAAGAAATGGTGAAGAATAAAAATGTTGATATTCAAGCATTAAGGAAACAACTGAAGCTTCCCACTACAAAACACCCACATGCCAAAGAAGTTAGTCAATTGGAGATAGAAAAGGAGAATATGTTCAAAACGATAATTGAACAAAATCTCCAGATACAAAAGATGGAGGCCAAAATGGAGACATTGTTAAAGGAAAAAGAACAACAACTGGAAGTTTAAGCAGTCATCCCCATAGCAACATCTATTGCAGGTACTTCAACAGCAGGGACTACATCAACAGCAGGTACTTCTACAACAACAATTGTTACAATGGACACACAGTCCACTGGTACAATAATAGAATTGTCAAAATCCATGGGAGAGTTGACACTGAAAGATCAGGAGATTGAGAAATTGAAAACCTAACTTCAGAAGCTTCAAGAACAAAAGATTAACACTGATAATGCATACTTGGCCGAGTTGCAAAAAAGTTGTAAGCTGACTCAACAAATAGAAACTTATGAAAATGAAGTTGTGATTGCTCAGATCATTGTTCAGGCCAAAGAAAATATTTGGCTGAATATTAATGAATCAATTACTGAACTGCGGCCTTCAATTGAGATTATCTTTTAGCAGGAATAGTTGTTGCAGAAATCATAACAAGCAATGGAAAAAGTAAAGGAAAACCTTGATCAGAAACCATGAGAGGCTACAAGAATAATGAAGGTTCTAAACTCCAAGATAAAAGAAGAACTCGAAGAATATAATATTGAAGAAAATTTGAAGTTGTCTTGGAAGTGAGAAGGGTACATACTAAAAGAAACCTGATGCTGCAGTTGGAAAATAAATTCCACAATTTAGATGCCCAAATCAAAAAGTTCCACAGAAAATTTAATTCATTACATATGAAAGGACTTCCATGCCTATAGTGTATAGGTAATAAGTTAATTCCACTAGAAGAATATCAACAAAGATTGCATGATTTTTTTCAGAACGAAAAAGCTTCATATTATATGAGAAATATAAGAGTCTGAATTTTAGATACATCAGAGATGGTCAAAAAAGTCCATAAGACAAAATAGTCTAATGCTTCTATGATCTGCATGGGACAACTAGCCCATCAAAAAAAAAAAATTATAACTAAATGCGACCTATGAACTATAAATTATCGCGGATCAAATAGGATAGAGAGGCTATATGTAATAACATAAAGACAACATATGCAGATTGAGGCAAATATATAGATCATCAGAGACTAGAAGTCCGGGAATATGAATTCATGGATCTAGAATGTTTCTCCCTCAGAGTAAATCTCTAAATACCATAAACCCGGAGTAGAATGGAGCCCCGATTTTGAAAGTGCATCCGCTTTCGAATTTTTGTCCCTGCTGATGTGCTCAATAGAACTACCAACCATGTAGCCCCAGTAATGGTTGATCCTATCCCTCCATCTGGCCAGGTGCGGCGCCCATATATGACTTATCCTTTTTACCGAATCAACCAATATTTTCGAATCTCCAAAAATAGCAACCTACTTTATCTCAAGGAAGATACATAATTTTAAAAGACCAGCCAGTGCGATGGCTTCAGCCTTATTATTGGTGCCGAAACCACCGTTCCAATAAGTGGAAAAATGTGTGTGTTCATTCATCATGATGAAGAAACCACAACCGCAAGAACCTCGTTGTGCGGCCCCATCGAAGAAGGCAACAGGAAAAGATGAGTGATCCGTTGATCGCAGGTCGGGAATAATTCTCTTATGCTTGCTGGTACTCTGAGGGAGTGCTTCCAAAAATACAGAGATCTTATCGATGATTTTCCAATAT
The DNA here is from genome assembly GCA_000404065.3 of Pinus taeda. Classification (NCBI taxonomy): domain Eukaryota; kingdom Viridiplantae; phylum Streptophyta; class Pinopsida; order Pinales; family Pinaceae; genus Pinus; species Pinus taeda. The sequence goes on along the minus strand of APFE030273684.1, from coordinate 335,554 downwards.
GATAATATTTCGTTGTTGAAGATGTTGTGATTGTGCCATTTCCATATGTACCACAGGAAGAGTATACAGATCCTTCGCCATTGTTCATCTTGTCCGCTACACCATAGAATCCATTCATGTATTGTGTCCTGTGTGCAATGCATAAAACCATAATTTTTTTCTAATGCCTGCCATATCTATTTTGTCTTTTTACATTTCAAAAATAAATGGGAATTTGAATCCCCGTTTGATCTGCATAATGTACAGATATTTGGACCGTGCCATCCACGTTTCATTAAATTCTCCCAGGTTAAATTCCTATTGTGAAATGCAAGCCAAGCAAATAATATCATTTTCGATGGGCAACCATCCTTCCAGAAAATCTGAGGAAAAATTGGGAAGTCGGGAGACTGTTGCATTATCATATGATGGTAAATCTCTTTTACTATCACAACATTTGTCTCTTTCAATAAATTCCAGGAAAGGAAGTCCGAATCCCTTGTTCTGAAAAAGCCGCAGTTCCAAAGGCCCGTCTTGATGCGATTCCATTGCTGTGGGATCTCCTGTGGCATATGCAATTCTCCAGTTTCTTTCCACCTCGGGATGGGGCCATGCCAATCAGCTATCAAGCTATCCCAGTAGAATATGCCTTTTCAGTGAAAATAATTCAGTAAGGATTCAAGTATATCTAAATCTTCAGCGCCACATATGAAACGGTCTTTGCCAATAAGAATTTTACTTCCAGTTTGTAGATGCCAGATTAAATTCTTCAAGCAATATGATTCAATCCTCCGAAAACTAAGCCAGATTGGTGATCCATATGTAACGCCAATGGAGCCTTTCCGGTACCAGATCTGGAGACTCTTCCTGCCTAAATACTTCGTCTGAATCATGTGACTCCATGGACCCCCACCCTGTATGGCTCTCCAAAGCGACTTGCAGAGAAGAGCTTTTCCAAAGGATCGCAAACTAGGTAAGCCCCAGCCCCCCATATTCTTAGGAAGTGAAATACTTGCTAGTTTTATAAGATGAAATTTTCTCCTTTCAGCATGACCCCCCCATATAAAATTTGCAGATAATTTATTCATGCTGTTAATGATACTCACCGGAAGTAGAAATAGGTGCGCCCAGTAAACAGATAGCTGGTTTAACACTGATTGCACTAAAATTATTCTCCCCGCCAAGGAAGGGCATCTGAACTCCCATGCTGAAATTCTCCTGTAGAATCTATCCAATATCCAGTTCCAATCGGATTTCGAGTAGCCATTAGCTTTAATCCGAAAGCCCAGGTACCTTATGCCACTGCTGATAGACTCTGCTTTCATTCCAAACAACTCTGATAACCATAGAACATCTTCCTGATTTATATCAGAGTGATATATAGTACACTTTTCCAGGTTAACTTGTAAACCCATAGCCCTTTGAAAATTTTCCATAATATCATAGAATCGCATCCAAGTGACCTTGCAAAACATGGCGAATAATATGATGTCATCAACAAATAAGTTATGTGATAAAGAAATGTTCCTACAGATTTTGAGGGGCCACCACGAATTTTCATATACAGCCTTTTTGATATGCAAGCTGAGGGTATCTATCGCTAGTATGAATATAAGTGGAGAGAGAGAGCATCCTTGCCGCAGTCCCCTCTCCGCACTGAAAAATGGGGATGGTATGCCATTAACGATGATTGCATATTCCACAGGATCAACACATGCCATGATCCAGTTGATCATATTGGAATTTAACCCAATTCTTGCAAGTAAACACCTGATGTAGCCCCAATCTAAGTAGTCATAAGCATTTCTGAGGTCGACTTTGATAATAACCGCTTCTCTTTTTTTTGAATGAATAGTATATAATGCCTCTTGAGTACCGGCAACTGCATCATGAATGTATCTCCCTTTTAGAAACCCATGTTGTTCTTTTGTTAAGAATTCAGATAATACTCCCTTCAATCTCTCAGCTATGATCTTAGATACTATTTTGAAGGAAATATTACACAAAGAAATCGGTCGAAAGTCTTGGAAAGTCTGGGCATCCCCCTTTTTGGGAATGCGAGCGATATTGGTATAGCAGAGAAGTTTGTTGATACTACCCTTTATCCTGGTATCCTCTACCATCTTCAACAGGTCATCCTTGATTATATCATAGAAATGAATGAGAAACTCAATTCACCAGCCATCTGGACCGGGGCTCTTGTCCCGTTTGAAAGATTTCATAATATCCAATAATTCCTCCTCAGTAACAGGTTGATAAATCTGGTCGTTTAATTCATTATCAAACATCCTCGGATAAACTTCTACTCCCCACAGTATGTCCTGAAAACTGCGATTATTCATTCTTTCATATTGCTTTTTTAAATAAGCAACCGCCTCATTTGATATATCCTGCTGAGAGTAACTAAAGCCTCCATTATCGTCCCTGATTTTCCATATTGTATTTTTATCCCTTCTTGCGTTGGCGCATCTATGGAAAAAATTAGAGTTTCGGTCGCCTTCTTTCATCCATAATGCCCTACTTTTCAAACGCCAGAAGGTTTCTTCTTGTTTCAGGATATGCAATTTCTTTTTTTGTAGACTCTTAATACGATGTCTCATATCATAAGACAAAGAATCATATGCCATAGCTTCCGCAACATTATCAAGTTCTTTTTGGATTTCACAGAGCTCTTTATTATTTGCTTGTCTTTTCTTATACTGCCATTCTTTTACAATCTTCCTGATTTCATTCATCTTATCCATGAAGGACATCTGAAATGAAGCAGATTCTGATGAATACATCTCTCTCCACGCTTTTAATACAGTGTTATTAAAATCAGGCTCCTCCAAACATTGTCTATTGAATTTAAATGGGAAACCTTTTCTGATTCCAATAGATCTCCATCCAAGCATGATCGGCCGATGATCAGATATATAGAAATTTTCAACAGTATAATAAGGCATACCAAGAGATTCTATCAAGCTGGCATGTAAGATGAATCTGTCGATTCTCTTAGCAATGTAAGCCTTTTCATTCCTACCATTGTCCCATGTGGGCAGAATTTTGGGCGGGAGAATGTCAATAAAATTTTTGCTTAGAAATTCATTCCTAATCCTGGCAGCAATTGGGTCCTGCTTCTTACTGATGCCCCAGATTTCGTCCATGTTGAAAGTAATATTAAGGTCACCTGCGATCAGTAATGATTCAATATCAAAAACTTCTGATGCGAAAAGATTATCCCAAAAAGTCGATCTGTTTTTGTATGGAGCATATATGTTTAATATGTTTATAGGACATTTAAACCCTCTAATCTGTGCAGAAATTAGAATGCCAGCTATGCAGTTGTATGCTTTTGCACATATCCATTGTGGGTCCCATAATACTGCTAAACCACCAGATAAACCTACGGCATCAACTACAGAGATGTGCCATAGGGGAAACATCTTCCTGAAGTAGGATACAGTAACAGAAACAGCATGCATGGTCTCTTGGATCAAAATGATTTTAGGGCTCGTTGATAAAAATAGGTTTTTTAAGGCCAAGAATTTCAGGTCTGCTCCCAGACCTCTAATATTAACAGATAAAATGAAATTCATTTGGAAGGCAATCCGGCCCTTCCATCTCTAAGAGGCCTGTCATCAGAGATGTCTGTAATGGGAATGTCCACCAATGAAAGATTCCTGATACAACAATCAGAAACAACACCCCTCCCCCTGAAGTGCCTACTGCCCCTGTTGTTCTTTCTTCTCACAGTGATATTCCTGGCTGATGTAGGGCTGAACTTAGGCGATTTAGGGGTCGCAGGTTTATGAACTGTGAGAGGCATGAGGGCAAGAGATTGCTTGGACAGCAGGTAGTCTAAATCGCTACCAATAGAATTAATAGGCGAAGAAATCAGGGAATTTGCAGGAGTGGGAGAAATCCGGGCTTCAAAAACAAGTTTCCCAGGAGCAGAATCATTATCAAGGGGCGAAGGAGAATTTTGAAAATGTAGAGATTCATTTCCAATTGCAGGCCGCGGAATGGGGACTGGATTTGATACATTACGATCCTCGAAAGGCTCCTTCGGAGGATTAGGTGGACGAGGGATCTCGTAATCAGAAGCAGTTTCCAATTTGGGCATAGACGGTGAGATCCGGTATATAGGATCAGGGTCAATCGGCCGAGAGGGAGATAGTTGTTGATCATCTACAAAATCACCATCACGGGAGAGCCGAGAAGTGAGGTTAGGAGAGGCCGATTTCTCCGAATCCATCGAAGGCATATTCATCTTATGAGGCAACTCCACAAATTTTGTGAGACTGTGATGCTTTTGACCATTAGATTGACGCCTCGGACAATGTTTAATAAGGTGCCCCGTGTGATGACAAGCAGCGCACCTGAAAGGCACACCCCAAAAATCTAACCTCTGTTTAATGGATAGATCTCTCGAGCTGATGTCGATATGCTCCGGAAAGCCTCCCCTGTAGGATCTTTCAATCAAAATCTAAGCAATACGCTTGTCTTTCTCCCCCCGGCACCAGGGATCTACATATACACACCTTCCAATTGCATTACCAATATCAGTTAATGTCTCTATTGACCAAAACTCCAGTGGCAGACTGGGAAGCTTCAACCAAATAAGATTATTAGAAAGAGTGTTTCTAAGGGGATTAAATCCCAAATACCACCTGTGTAATGCGAGAAAACTACGGTCATACACCCATTGATGGCGCAGTATGGATTCCAAATCGTCTACGTTAAGAAAATGAAAACAGAACCACTCTTTCAGTAATCTGGCAATTATCAGGATATACCCAATAATGGGTTTCCACTGTACCTCAAGCCAATCTCTCATCAGCTGGTCGTTCATCGCCGGGAAATGCCACCGGCCTATCAAAGCTTTTTCATGGAGGCTATCAATGCGATCAGATAAATGAGCACTGTCAATTCTAATGGCATCAGGAGGCGAAATAGATTTAACAGGTTTATGGCATTTGCGGGTTCGATCCCCAGTAGTAACTTTGTCGGAATGATCATTTTCCACAAAAGAAACAGGAGGAGGGATCGATGGGTGAATCAGCATTTCATCCAGCGTGGTATGCCACTCATTTGACAAACTGGCTTTGCAATGGAGAGATTTTGCCTGTATGGCCGCGTGGACCATAGCCTCCGTGGCAGATGACTCAGACATAAATCCCGATATAATTAATATAGTAGAGACATGACCCAATAAACCAGCAAGTGTCCTTTGAAAGTGCAGAATGACCTCTGTTACAGATATGATATGATATGATCGAAGCAAATATCATAGAGAGAGAAGGATCAGCTATAAGAAATCAACAGAGAGTACAAGCAAAGTACGCCTCCGAATGAGAAAGGTACACTCTCGATGTGGAAAGACATAAAATAACAAGCCAGCTGTCCACCTAAAATAAATATGAAGGATATCCACCAGAGCAAGAAAGAGCCAAGTGGGGATATCTTCAAATCTATCGACGGCGATAATAATTATTAGCAATTACACCCGTCCTGAAATGTATTGTATGCATTTAAGGCAATAGATATTGATCTATGATGCCCCACCTAAGGTGGTAATATTCAAAACATACCAGTAACCATATACCAGTGATCAAAAACCGGATACTAGATCCAGAGGAATCCAGGCATTTACCAGAGTCAGGAATAGGAGAGGAGAGGCAACAATGGTCTCAGAAAAATACTCATGAGCTCTCATCCTGACATACAATACAACAACAGATACACTTCTCCCATACACACCACCATGGCCCCAGTTACACCGGAAATCTGAACAAGGTTAGATATAATGCAATAGCACTGAAAACTAAAAGTTCTAACCTATGCCCAGCAAGTAACAGCGCTTTCAGGCATGAAATAAGTCCATATAACACAGAAGGAAAAACAGCCTTTCTCGAATAAGAGATATAGTCTAGATAATTATCAATAAGCGCAGAAACATTTATTATACGGAAATTCCCAGAAATGAAAATCCAGAATACTGAAGCTCCTCCATATCTAAGACCCGAAATTCATTTAAATAGAAAGCTTAGTGTAATTCAGATGTGCATACCTGGAAGTGCCGACCGTCCGGAAAATGGGGTGCATTACAGAGATAAGAACAGCCAGAAAATATCACAACACAATGATGAAAGAGATATGAAGCTGAAAGCCTGAAGCGAAAAGCGGCTGATAGGATAGGAGCTTATGTCGAGCGGCAGCAAAAAAATGCAATCTTGTGGCTAATTATGTATCACGGGTCGACTGTTGAGGATGGAATAAGGAAGATATTGTAGCTATAAAATATTAGACAGTCGAAACAAGAGAAAAGTATATGAAAATAGCAGCAAGCTGGATGAGAAGTGAGAGCAACAGGTGTCAAGTTGCATGCGAGTCTATACTCACCTGAGAGTGGTCAATATTACCATCTAGCGCTCCTCTGATTGGCAGTTATCTGCAGAGCACCCCATTCGGTCGTCGAGCACTTCCCAGGAACCAAACCTAAGGGCCAAAAAACGCACCAAAAACCTTCTCAAATACAAGTTAGAACAACCACCGAAGTTAAAAACCATGGGCCATCCCCCAAATAAAAATAAAAAGTGCCATTAATGGGGAGATTTTTCCTAGTCTGCGGCTCCACTAGAAAAGTCACTTGTTTACTTGGAAAATTAGTTTCAGAATTGACATTTATATATAAAAACAGGGGGAACATAATAGTAAAACATATGGAGCCCATTTGGTTCACTCGCACAATCGCGGATCGCGGAACTTGACTTTACTGCATTGCTAGGAAGAAAACTGCATTCCATTAGATAGAGCTAAATTTGCTAAAATCAAAGGAACCATCACTGGAAAGGCTTTCATGGAAGGTCTTAGTTATGATTTCTTAATTCAGCGTGAGATCAAACACATGTTCATAACTAATCAAACTTTTGAAAAATGCATTGAAGTAGATGAATCATATAGAAAATTATTAAAAAAAATTATTCCTGATGAGAAAATATGGGACAAATTGTGTGAACTCATCGAATGAGAGACAACAAATTTTCAGTAGCAAAATGCCAAGTTTTCAAGGACAAAGAACAAATTTCTAGGGATAAGAAACAGAACAATAGTTTTCTAGCTTCAGTCACAAGCAACAGTCCTCAATTTTTTTTCAAGATGTAAAAACAGTTCAGATTTCCTCTTTTCTAGTTCTATTTTTGTAATAAATCCAAGTCATTTTGGAACAAATATTTTGTAATAAATTTTAATTTAAGTCTAGATATTTTGATTAGAAACTCTATAAACACTTTTTGATTCAAAGTAAGAAGGGTTGAACCCTTGTGATAAGCTAGTGACTATGATTATAACTCTCTGAGCATTTTCTGAAATTAATAGAAGGATTCTGGACTCATTTTGAACCAGCTTGTGTTCTACTTTGGGTTTTTCTAAGTTTCTCATTATGTTTCCACTTTTATTTACTTTTGCACATGTTTAAAGTTAATAGGAAATCCGGGTAAGATAAGATTGAATATCAATCTTTCTGAAATATCCTACAAAGTTATAATTAATTACAGAGATTAATTAACTCAAACTATTTGTTTGAGTTAATTCCTCTACATTATTTAATTATTGCTTCCTATTATCTTTGAATATGCTATGTTTGGTTGTAAAAGGATTTACATGCATCATTTGTATATAACTAATTAAATACTATATATGTTTAAGGAATCATATTTATTATCTCAAAATTCTACCCTCCATAAACAATTTAAAACTTAATTATGTTAAAAGTGAAGAATCAACCCTTTTATTATATTGGAAATAATTAGGATTTGCACGAGTTTAACAGTTTAGAGCATTGATCATCCAAACAAAAATTAAAACAACAATTTAGATGCTTTGACACGGTTCCTTAGCCTAGAACTATCTACAAAGGACAACACTCTCAATGGGTGAATGACTAATTTCAATGAGGATAAGATAGGGTGTATTTCCTTTAATTTTAAGATTAAAGGTTATAAAAATCTTTTGAATCTTCTCTATCTTTCTCCATGATTCTCTAAAGATATTGCATCACCAAATTTCACATTTATACAAGATAGTAAGAGTCATGAGAGTCTTAAAAATGAGGCTTTTTTCTTATCCCATATCCAAAGGTCTACTAATTTATAATTATTTTCAAGCCCATAATAAGTTTTCCACCCTCCATTTACTCTTTTCTCAGTGTTATATTTCCAAATGAACTCGTAATGAATATCAATTATGGGATACTTGTATGAAGGTACTTCTTCCAAGTTGTTGTTGTCATATATGAAAGTATCGTAAGTCATCTTTTTGGATTTAATTATCGTATTTTTTGTTTTATTAGTGCTAACAGTCATACCTGTATTAGAGCATAAATTCTCGAGGATTCCTAATTTCTTGCTAAGATCATAAAAACTTGTCACCACAAGAACAATATAATTAGTGTAAAGAAGAAGGATAATGACTATAATAGTGAGAGTGAGGCAGAGCATAAATTCTCGAGGATTCCTAATTTCTTGCTAAGATCATAAAAACTTGTCACCACAAGAACAATATAATTAGTGTAAAGAAGAAGGATAATGACTATAATAGTGAGAGTGAGGCCGATACATTCTTCTTTTTTGAAACAATATTTTAACTTGTCAATACATATTTATGTAACAACACAACTAATGTAGCCATATCAATTAAATGGTTGGTAATGATGATAGACATTAAACACTTACCTCATTATACATCTCACATTGCTAAGATTAAAAAATCACAAAATAAATTAAATTATAACTCTATTTTATATTATTATTATTATTATTATTATTTTACGTGGTTCACGAACCCCAGAGATCATTGACACTACGTTCGCAAAATATTTGTACCAGGTAGATCCACCCAAAGGTATCACTTCCTGTCGGCTCAACCACGAAACTAACTCCAAGAGCATCAAGAGAATTAAACCTGTGACCTCTTGATAACAAAGGTGATTTACGATGGGGACTTGACCAATTGAACTAACTCTCAAGGATTTTTCATTTTAAATTATATATATATATATATATATATATATATACTTGACCAATTGAACTAACCCTCAAGACTTTTCATTTTAAATTATATATATATATATATATTATATATATATATTATTTATATATATTATATATATGAGTTAAACATATATACATTAAAAAAAACATATATAAGATTCTTAGCCATGGAGATTCATAATCTATAAATAGGATTTGTTGTAATACCATGGGCCAATAACATGGCTTACTAATACCGTATGCCTAAAAAACAATAATTCATGTTCATATGACATTTTCTTTTAATTAATCAATTTAATTAAAATGGTAGAAAGAGCATCATTACTTTTGAAATAAATATCAACCTTTGATTGGTGATTATTAATAAGAATATTTCAAAATATTTGTTAGGGGTGAAATCCTTGCCAAGAGTGTTAAAAAAAAACATTTCAGAACGGGAGCTCTGCAACTCAGGCGTGCAACAGAGATCAAACCAGAGCTGCGTAGTCGACAGGGATTCGCGGATCGACTGAAGTTGGAACCGCTCTCGTATGGGGGCCATGTCCTCGATTTAACAAGGGTTGGTTTCTCCCTTAAGGAACTCAGTCATGGAACAAGGAGATGGCACCGAAACCCCATCAGAACTGCAGGCATTTAGTGCCTTGGTGGCGGCCACAGGAAAACGCCAACCTTCTGGACCTCAGCTCAAGTTTGTCAAAAAGCTGGAAAACATTCCAACGGTGTCCTTGCCGGTGGAGGACACATGCAGATCAGCTCTAAACCTTGCCGAAAGAGGGCTAATCAGACAGTTCACAGGGCTATGGCCCTCCCCGAAAGGAGTAGAAGAATGGGTAAAGCGCAACTGGATCCCCCTGGTCAAAGAAGGAATAAAAAGCCACTTCGTGGGCAAGGGTTTTTTCGTGTTCGTGTTCAAAAATGCAGAGGATAGGAGCCTGATCTTCAGAAACGGGCCATATTTCATGGGCCCTCAAGGGCTGTACCTGAATAAATGGTCTCCCGACTTCGACCCATCCCAAGATGTACCTAAGGCGGTGCCAGTCTGGGTGCGCCTACCACATCTTCCTCTCCATTGTTGGAGCCAGAAATCACTGCAGTCCATTGGAAATGCTCTTGGCAAATACATAGATCAAGCCCCAAGGAAGGATCAATACTCTTGTGCGAGAATCTGTGTGGAGGTTGATCTAGAAATCAGGCTTCCCGAAGCCATCAAGCTATCGGTGGCAGATTGGACGCACATTCAAGAACTAGATTACGAGCAACTTCCATTCAAATGTTGATAATGCCACGAATACGGACACTTCGCAAGATATTGTAAGAAGAAAAACGAGGAATCTACTGAGAAAGAAAAAAGAGAGCAATGGAAGAAAGTTAAAAAAGCAGCAAACAATAGGCAGAGCAACAAAAACAAAGGCAAGGAGACAGGGAGCAAAACAGGACAAGAAACGGAAAGCCAGCAAAACGTCGGGAGCAAGGAAGGCACCAACGCAGTGGAGGACAAGAACCCATTCGAATCTCTCACACCACCCACAGAGACCCTGGAGAAGGAGCATGAAGCAACATCTCAACACAAAGACAGCGAAATGCAAGATCCAGGTAACACATCTAACCCGAATCCAAGCAATAACACCTCCCTTTCATATGCAGACATAATCAAGTAGAAAAAGAAAAAGACAGAAAACGTCAGCTCATCGGATGATGAAGAAAGACCATCCAAGCGAGTGAGAAGGAGATCAAACAAAGAGGTAAGGGAAGAAGAATCAGAAAAAGCAAAAAACCCTAGGAAGTCAAGCTACCTTAGAAATGACTTTGGGGAGAAACATCAGGCCAAGGGCATCCAAGGGAGGAGGCCCCACACCAACAAGTTGTAAATGATGAACCTGAACTTGGTATCTTGGAACTGCAGGGGTCTGGGTAATCCCAACAAGGCAGAGGCCATCAAGGATCTAATGAAAATGGAACCCATAGATGTACTCATGCTCCAAGAGACCAAAATAGAAGGGGAGACCCTTCTAAATACCAGCACCTCTAAATGGAAATTTGACTCAGGGAAGGTAATCAGTGCAAGAGGATCAGCAGGAGGAATAGGTACATTCTAGTCAAAGAACCTATTCAACCTTGGCAAAACGCATGAGACTCAACATTGGATATATACAGAACTTTGGCACACAGCAGGCAAAGTTAAACTAAATTTGTTCAATATGTATGTCCCGGTGCATTATGAGGAGAAAAAAGAACATTGGAAAACTCTAACAGAGTACATAGAGCAATGCAGCCCCACGAATATAATCATAGGAGGATATCTGAATATAATTTTAGACCCAAAAGAAAAGCGTGGAGGATCCTACACAAGAGATCCCTTCCTCCTCACTGTGGAAAATCTTATCCAGTCCTGGGATTTGGTAGACTTCAAACCGGTGAAAGGAACATATACCTGGACAAACAATAGAACAGGGGAACAACACATCTCAGCAAGGCTAGATAGATTCCTCGCTAGCAGTGCTATTATGATGGATAATATAATAGTCCTCTCCAAGATCCTGCCTAAATTAACATCGGACCACAAACCAATTCTTCTGCACATAAAGGAGGAAGAAGACCTCGGCCCCCTCCCCTTCAGATTCAGCCCTCTCTGGGCCAAAAGAGAGGGGTTTCTTGATATTGTACAAACAGCTTGGGAAATAGAAATCTCAGGCTCCCCAAGCTATGTATGGGAGAAAAAAATTAAGAATACTAAAAAGTCACTCAAAGAATGGATAAAGAAAGAAGTCAACTCCACCACCAGCCAGAGGAAAGAAGCAACAAGACAACTGGAAGAAATTCAATTAGGACTGGAAGAGAAAACCATCTCAGCCATAGATCTAGACAAAGAAAAATGCGCCCAAAGGAAAGCATACAGTTCCTTTAGAAATGAGGAGGAATTTTGGCGATTAAAATCTCGTTGTCTGTGGCTCAAAGGAGGAGACAGGAATACAGCATATTTCCATAGACAGTACAGGGTGAGGATATCACGAAATCACATCGCAGAAATTACTACCACCAATGGTCAGGCATGTAGAGGCTTCGAACAGATCAAGGAGGCAGCAGTAAACCATTTTCAGAATCTTTTCAGCGCCAGAAAAGATGGAAGCGAGGAGGACATGGAAGAATTCCTTATCAATATGCCCCAGCTAGTAAGCTTAGAAGACAACGAATCTCTAATAAGGCCAACTTCAGAAGAAGAAATAATAAACATAGTCTGGTCCATGGAGCCAGATAAAGCCCCTGGGCCCGATGGATTCTCAATTCACTTTTATAGAATATGTTGGGAGATAATCAAAATTGATCTGATGAGAATGGTCCAGGGCTTCATGAGGAAGGAAAAAGTCGGAGGCGGCATAAACTCAACTTTTCTCGCTTTAATCCCAAAGGAAGATAATCCAGGCACCTTTGACAGATATAGACCTATATCATTATGCAATTCATCATATAAGATCTTGGCCAAGCTAATGGCAAATAGAATTAAGCCACTACTTCAAAAATTAATTACCCCAGCTCAAGGAGGTTTCGTGAAAGGTCGACACATCTTGGACAATGTCATCCAAGATCAGGAAGCACTGCATTCAAGTCAACTGCGCAAAGAACAAGGTATGTTGATCAAACTGGATATGTGCAATGCTTTTGACAGGGTAAATAGATCCTTTTTATACAGGGTTCTATCAGCTTTTGGCTTCAACCAAAATTTTATTGATATAATTAAAGCCTGCCTGGAAAAGATATGGATAGTGCCAATGATAAACGGAAGACCTACAAACTTCTTTCTAGCCAAAAGGGGCCTAAGACAGGGCTGCCCCCTCTCGCCCTTCCTCTACATCCTGATGGCTGATTCCTTAAGCAGGAAGCTAACAATGGAAAAACAAAAAGGCAGTATTCCAGGGATCAGAATGGAGAAAGGCATAGAACCAATGAACCATGCATTATTCGCGGACGACTCGCTCCTATTGGGGGGGGCCTCCCCAAGAATAGCATTAGCTTTCAAATCCATTCTTCAGAAGTTTTGCAGCATAACTGGCGCTCTAGTAAGTGAAAAGAAGAGTGCAGTGTATGGCTGGAACACAGATCAACAAACAATAAGGAAAATAGCAGAAGATCTGGGATACATAGGGTATGTAGAATGGGAAAGAATTAAATATCTGGGACTTCCCATAACTTTGGGCTCAAACAGGAATCACCTGTGGGACAAAGTAATAGTTAAACGCAAGAAAAGGATAAAAGCGTGGGGAGGCTTCTGGTTATCAATAGGAGGCAAACTCATATTGATCAAATCCGTTCTCTCAGCGTTGCCAACATTCCAAGCGGCCCTGATGATGGCACCCAAACACATCTCAAACCAAATTTCTAGATATATTCGCAATTTTTTGTGGAACGGGGGGCGAGGGAACAGCAATCGGTTTCATTTAATAAAGTGGGAAACAGTTAAAAGGCCGATGGTGGAAGGAGGCCTACAGGTGTGCGATCTTGGGCTAGCAAATGTGGCCTTGGGATGCAAACAGCTGTGGCAATTTTGTGAGGAGCCCAACCACCCGGTAAGCAAGATCCTTAAAGAGAAATATTTTAAAAATCGATCCATAATGAGCTACAAAACAGAGAAGCACCCCAAAGGCACGCAGGCCTGGAAGCTGTGCGTAAAAGGCATCGAATTCTTCATAAGCGAATTATACTGAATTTCAGGCAACGGGAAGAATACAAACCTATGGAAAGACCGCGTAATGGGACATCAACCACTAAATCAAAAAGCAGAGATCGTCGAGATCAGAGCTTGGCTTCAAGCGAGAGGAATTAAAAAAATAGAGGATATAACCGAATGGGACAGCAAAGGCAACTGGCTGCGATGGAAATGGCCCAGAATTCCAGAACAGCTAAAAAACTAGTTTGTTGTACTCAATGATGAAATTGTTGATTTTACACCAATTCATATTGATGAGGAGGATACTTGGGGATGGGGTAAGAAAGGAATATATACAGCAAAGCAGGGATACTATCAACTACAAAGCCAGCAAGATACACCACATCAGGGATCACTCTGGAAGCAGATTTGGGATAGCTTCAGCATCCCAAAAATCAACTTCTTCTTTTGGACCTTATTCCATAACAAAATCCTCACAGGTGAAAACTTGAGCAAAAGGGGTATAGCAGGACCACACAGATGCATTCTATGCAAAAGAGAGCTAGAAACAGCAAGCCATTTATTTATAACATGTGAGTTTGCGAAGGAGGTATGGTCTACTTTCTTGTCTGGACTAAACATGAGTGCCCCTCTCCAAAGCACAATAACCTCCTTGTTCACATCTTGGAATGAAAGCTACCCTCATCGAATTGCCAACAAATCAATTTGGAACAAGGTATGGACAATTGTGCCTAAATATGTTTGTTGGAAAATCTGGTTAGCCCGGAATGAGGCCATCTTCAACAACACTGAGCAACTAGCAATGAAAGTGGCAGAACAGGCAAAGAAGCTCCTCCTAGAAACTCTAAATCATCATACAGCAAAGGAAGATAACTCACTAAGAAAAGAAGAAAGCATGTGGTTGGAAGACTACACAGGAAAAGGCAGACAGCAAGCACCACCGCGACCAATCCACAAAGAAAGGTGGCAGATTCGAGAAACCAAAGACAATTTTCAGAAATGGAGGAAATCCCAGGAAATATGCACCATTCTCTTTGACGGACCCTCAAAAGGCAATCCAGGGAGAGCAGGAGCAGGTGGACTGATTTACTACCTGAATGGGAAAAAAGAAGAATTTAGCTGGGGCCTGGGAGTGAAAACAAACAACCAAGCAGAAATACTTAGCCTCTGGAAAGCTTGCCAAATTGCAAGTAAAGAAAACCCAAAGGAAATCTTAATAATAGGAGATTCAGAACTGCTGATAAAAACATTGGCAAAAAAGGAAAAGCTCAAGGACCCGACTCTAAACAAGCAACTATCAAGAGTGAACAGAATATTGAAAGATCTTTGCTCGGTTCAAATATATCATATTCTTAGAGGACTAAAGAAGGATGCAGACAGATTGGCAAATATAGGATGCACTCTTCAGGAAGGAATGATCAGCATTAATGCAGGAAGCCCAACTAAGGCAGACATTCCCTAAGTGAAAGAGTGTTGTAATCAGCAATGGAATTGTAATGGTCGTTTAGGTAATGCCCGATCTTACTATCAATAAAAATAACCGTTTCAGTTAAAAAAAAAATCGTTGCCATCCACCATTGATATTTAAAATAAAATTCTTGAAGCAATCCTTTGTCAATATATATTTATGTAACACCATAACGAGCTCAACCAAATTAAATGGTTCGTAAATGTAGATAGGCATCAAAACACTTACCTCATAATACATCTAACATTGCCAAGATTTTTAAAAATCACAACAATAAACTAAATTACAACTTTATTTTAAATTGTTATTATTATTAATTATAGAAATATTAATGTATTAAACATATATACATTTAAAAAAAAATGTAACGAGATTCAACCTAGAAAAAACCAAAACTCGTGTCTATATTACATTTTTATTTCATTTAAACTAATCAATTTAATTAACAATGCATACATAATTACTTTTGAGATAAATCTCAACCTTTTATTTGTGACTAATTTTGAGAATATTATGGAATATTTCATGGAGGTTTAATCCCTACCATCCACTTAATAACTAGTTCAACCATATAAATAAATGGTTGATAAATGTTGATAAACACCAATAATAATAAGCATCAAGACACTTACCTCGATCTTACATTGCTTTCAAAAATCAGAGAATTAACTTATTTATAATTGTAAATAGGCTTTGTTACAATACAATGGGCCAATACCATTGCTTATGAAATGAATACCACTTATGAATACCACATGTCCAAAAATCCATAATTCATTTCAAGCCCTATTCCAAAAGGAATAGTCTAACTTATAGACCAAATGACCTTTTTCCTGACATTTCTATATTTGGCGGGCTTATCTGGCCGTAACTAAAGTCTAACTGGAGTTTTTCAAGGGAAACTGGCAGTTGGGAGTAAATGGCCATAACTTTGGCTAGGAAAGTCCGTTTTGGACGATTTTTTATTATTTTTTATTTTGGGTCTCTTCGACCTTCTGAAGCCATTGGCACATGTTTCACAACCATTTGAGGTCATTTGCAGGTGTTTTAGCTTCATGGAAGTTCCAGGAGCCACTAGGGCCAAATCAGTTTGGGAGCTGCATTGGGAATTGTGCAGCTAGTGAATGTGGAACGAAGGTCATTCCTGAAGATTTTCAGCATCCTGAATCCATTTCTACAGCTCGTTTTTCCTGTTTAGGAATTCTTCTCACTGTTTCGCTTCAGGGAAGCTTTCAGGGCCACTAGGGCCATTTCAGTGCTTGAGCTGTTTGGGGGCTATGTTCATCCATTTTTGGTGATTCAAAAGCCTATGTCTGCTATTTTCGACCTTCTGAGTCTAATGGAAGAGGTTTCAGAACCAATTGAGGTCATCTTCACCTCTAAATTCTCCATGCAAGTTTAAAGGGCCACTAGGGCCAATTGGAGAAAGTATTGTATCAGGTACAATTTCACTGTTTAGTGCTTGGGAAAGAGCATGTTTAGCTAATTCCTATCTTCTGATTCTGTATTTACAGTAAGATATGTCTTTTGAGACACTCATATTCTTGTATTAGCCTTTGTATCATTTTTAATACAAGAGGACAAGCCTAGTTGGAGAGGCTTGGTCCAGCAGATGTAGCCCAGAAGGGGTGAACTGCTTTATCATTTTGGTGTCTTTATTTATTGAAGATGATATGCTAAACAAAACTTATATAAAGTGTTAAACAACAAATATACATAACTTGCATATACACATAATCACCTATTCAGCTACAGAAATTTTATGGTCTTATTCCGCAAGATATCAAACTTCAAGTATGTGCATGTCAAAGACTTCTAAGTGTTTACTTTGCTATTTCTTTAGGCAGAGCCTGTAGAGGGCCAGGTAGCCTCTAGAACTCATCCTCTCTTTAGAGGTGACATGTCCGGTGAATGCCCCTACAGTCTATCTCTGTATAAGAAATAGGAAGTTTTCACCTTTTTAGAGGTCACTTGAAGTGTATATCTCACATTTACAATTATTGGAAATGGATACTTTGCATCCTTAAACAAGTACAGTCCATTTTCATATCAGATGGTATCAGAGCTCCGGTTGAGCATTTGATTGTGCAAAAGGTGTTAAAGCAGTGTAAGAGATTGACTGTTTTATTTGTTGAAAATGGTTGCTTGAAGGAGGGTTTTTTGTTTGACATTTGGTTAAAGCTTGTCATTTGATTGAAAGCTTTGAGAACTCTTATTTGGAAGTTTCTTTTGTTTAATTGACCATTTCCATAATGTCAACTTCTTCCACAAGTGAAGGTTCCTCCTTCACAAAATTCTTCAATGATGACATGAAGAATGAGTTCCTTAAGGTGAAGGACATGGTGCAGATTCTCATTGAGGATCAAAGAGAAAGTGTTAAGCTTCAAGCACAATTGTTGGCTATGAAGGATGAGAAGGAAATAATTCTCCAAAGACTGCATGACATGGAGAAACAACTCCTTCAAGCTCAAGAAGCTTTGTCCAAGAAAATGCATGAGGATGAGGTAAATCATTCAAACTTGTCTTCAATTTCCTCAATTGAAAAGTGTGTTGGTTCTTTTGAAAAACATCAAGATGTATGGGGTCCAAATTAATGCTTAAGATGGGCTATCAAGAAGGCAAAGGTTTGGGCAAGCATGCACAAGGCATGGTTGATCCTATTCCAATTGTGGAGCGACCCAAGAATGTTGGTCTTGGATATGAACAGTTTAATGGTGAAGAATTCAAATCCTTGAATGCATGTGATGCAAATTTAAAAAGAACCTTTATCCCAAGTTCTCAAATGAATATATGCCAAAATTGTTTTAAGAATGATTTCCATTGTTTTATGCCATCATTGCAGCAAGTAGAGGGTAAACATGTCGCTTATGGCGAGCCTGCAAATGTAAACAATGTTCAAGACAAGCACAGTGATGAAAGTCTGAAAAGGAAAGTTGTCTTCTCTACTAGTTCCTCGTCTCTCCAAGACAAAAAGGATGGACATTCTATGCAGCAAAGAGGAAGTTTTGTTGCACATTTTGTGGTGGATTTAACCATGTTGCTTCAAGATGCTAGTTGAAAAAGAAAGCACACATGAAGCAGATGAGGCAAAGAAAACCTTCTCAGAAAGTGCTTGGAAGTTGCAAAGTTTGTCAAAAGAAGGGACATCATGTTTCTCATTGTTGGACCTTGCGTCCAACAAGTCGTCCAAAGCACATGCAGCTTGAGGACAAAAACATTGGCGCAAGTGGATCTATGGATTCCATTATCGATGTGGAAGATTCACATGAAGAACTGCTGCTGCAACAAAATCCACCATTGAAGTGGCTTGGTAAGAAGTGGATGGACTTCTTGACACAGTAAGACATACTCCTTTTGTATATACAAACTTTGGATGTATGCATGTTTTTTTTTTTTATGTTGTGCAATAATTTCGCCATGAAGGTGAAAGCTGAGTATGAGACTCACTCTATCGCAGCGAAAGTTATATTCATTTCAGCTTTGAAAGTACATGTACATGTGATCGAGGATATTGTACTTTTGATTGTACTTAAGAGAAAGTTGAAAGATAAACTGCATGCATGAGAATGATATGCATGAGCATAGGGATCATGATGATTTCTTGTCTTTAACATGTATGTTTGATTAACTTGAAGGTTGATACTTGTTTTTACCATGCATGTATGTAATATTGACTTGGAAAAAGTTAATTTGATCTCCAAGATTGTAAAGAGGAGAAATGATGAAGTGTTTCATCTTTGTAAAAGCCTTCTCATTTGGGAGGCAACTATTCTTCTGGAGCGGAGGTCCTATGGATGGGCATCGTGACAGTTGGCAAGCCCACATGTTCAGAGGAATATTTCAGCACATATATCAACAAGTTTCATTGTTGGTTCCTGCAATTTTAGATTTGTCTAGCGAAAGAACTTGGTCGGGATTCGACGAGTACTTGGGTTATGCAGCGAAAAGTCGCCATGACGACAGTTGGCAAGGCAGGACATTTTGGCATCAATATGCTCTTTTGGCTGAATGGAAGAGGATATTTCTGTTCCTCAAGTGCTGTACAGTTCAGTTCAGAGATTCAGTGAGCTTTTGGGGACCAAAAGCCTTCTCATTTGGGAGGTGTGATCAGGAGCTCAGGACCAAGTGTCGTAAAATGGTCAAAAATGAAAGTGCTTAGAACTGGTTCAAACTTGAATGACTGGATAGAGTCCGTCCTCCTAATTCCGGTGCCGCAAACGGTTCGAAAAACGGTCGCCGTATGAGAAATTTATGCCAAAAACAAAATCGCCCAATAACCCTTAATTTTTGAATATTTTTCAAAAAAAAATATTAAAAAAAAAATATTCTTTGGAATATTTTGTAGAATATTCTTTGGAATATTTTGTAGAATATTCTATAAAATATTCTTTGGAATATTTTAGGGAATATTCCTTTTCAAGCAGCCAATCACAGGTTGCCACGTGGAAAGCCCGGAGGCCGCCACGTGGCAAGCCCGGAGGCCGCCACGTGGCTCCAGTGACATCATGATGACGTCAGCAAGGTTTTGGGCATACGTTAAAATTTCTTGGTCAATTCGTGGTTTGAACCCACGACCTGTTCACCAAAAATGGAACGACTTTTCGCTGCGCCAAACGCCTAACTCTTATTATATTGGCGGCATAAACAGTTATTAAACTTTGAATTGCTGTAAGGCGGGAAAAGGAGGGGGCCAGCCCCCGTTCACATGACCACGTCCATACGACCACTACCCAGGGTCGGCGGTTATGCCATATTTAGCGGAGCTATTAGCAGTGGCGCCAAATTTGGCAGCTGCCCCATATTTGGCGGGCTTATCTGGCCGTAACTAAAGTCTAACTAGAGTTTTTCAAGGGAAACTGGCAGTTGGGAGTAAATGGCCATAACTTTGGTTAGGGAAGTCCATTTTGGACGAATTTATTTATTTATTTTGGGTCTCTTCAACCTTCTGAAGCCATTGGCATAGGTTTCACAACCATCTGAGGTCATTTGTAGGTGTTTTAGCTTCGTGGAAGTTCCAGGAGCCACTAGGGCCAGATCAGTTTGGGAGCTGCATTGGGAATTGTGCAGCCAGTGAATGTGGAACGAAGGTCATTCCTGAAGGTTTTCAGTATCCTGAATCCATTTCTACAGCTCGTTTTTCCTGTTGAGGCATTCTTCTCACTGTTTAGCTTCAGGGAAGCTTTCAGGGCCACTAGGGCCATTTCAGTGCTTGAGCTGTTTGGGGGCTATGTTCATCCATTTTTGGTGATTCAAAAGCCTATGTCTGCTATTTTCGACCTTCTGAGTCTAAGGGAAGAGGTTTCAGAACCAATTGAGGTCATCTTAACCTCGAAATTCTCCATGCAAGTTTAAAGGGCCACCGCGACCAATTGAGGAAAGTACTGTATCAGGTACAATTTCACTGTTTAGTGCTTGGGAAAGAGCATGTTTAGCTAATTCCTATCTTCTGATTTTGTATTTACAGTCAGATATGTCTTTTGAGACACTCATATTCTTGTATTAGCCTTTGTAGCATTTTTAATACAAGAGGACAAGCCTAGTTAAGAGAGGCTTGGTCCAGCAGATGTAGCCCAGAAGGGGTGAACTGCTTTATCATTTTGGTGTCTTTATTTGCTGAAGATGATATGCTAAACAAAACTGATATAAATTGTTAAATAGAAAATATACATAACTTGCATATACACATAATCACCTATTCAGCTACAAAAATTTAATGGTCTTATTCCGCAAGATATCAAACTTCAAGTATGTGCATGTCAAAGACTTCTAAGTGTTTACTTTGCTATTTCTTTAGGCAGAGCCTGTAGAGGGCCAGGTAGCCTCTGGAACTCGTCCTCTCTTTAGAGGTGACATGTCCGGTGAATGCCCCTATAGTGTATCTCTGTATAAGAAATAGGAAGTTTTCACCTTTTTAGAGGTCACTTGAAGTGTATAGCTCACATTTGCAATTATTGGAAATGGATACCTTGCATCCTTAAATGAGTACAGTCCATTTTCATATCATATCAAAATTTCAATCTCAACTACAACATATTCAATTTAGTGTAATTAAGTAGTTTTTGAGTTTTTAAGATGTGAAAATTACATTCTCTAATTACAACATATTGTTATCCCTACCACAAGCAAGATATCAAGCATTGGATATGTGTTGACTTTTAATTAACTAGCGTTTAGTGTAATTAAGTAGTTTTTGAGTATTTAGGATGTGAAAATTGCATTATCTAATTACAACATATTATTATCCCTACCATAGGCAAGATATTAAGCATTCCATATGTGTTGACTTTTAATTAACCAACTTTTGACTTAAAATTTTAAATAACAATGTATAAAGTTAACATTAGAAAACAAATTTAAGTTATTTTTTGTAAATTTTTAAATTCTATTTATTTAAGTTGTGATTGGCGTATAAGCCTTGAGTCTTATTTCTTACTGATGACTTCCGCTGTCATGCTCATGCATTTGAAGCATTATTTTCAATACAATGTACGATGACAAACATCATACATACAAACAATGTGAAATATTATATGACAAGGCAATTTCTGACATGATTGAAACAACATTCGTAATGATGATGAGGTACTATGATTAAATATATATATATATATATATATGATGGAGAGGCCTTTATTCTGAGTAACAAGTTAGGAGGTCGGAGTTGATATCCTTTGACGTAGTTAACAGAGCCTAGAGGCCTGACTTCCAATTAGTCAGGGTCAGCCAGTCAGCCCAAAAATTTCTATGTTGAACTCGCCCAACGCTGATTGCTTCGAAGTCAAAGAATATGTGAACCGAGGGTTGAATTTTTTTTTAGATCGGGATCCAGTGTCTGACTTGGGGTTGTAGGTGGGAGTTTTTAAATGTTTACCATCAGTCATGTCAACTACCATACTATTTCATTTAAAGCCCGAGTATGTTACTCTGAAGTTGGTTGGACTTATTAGGTCGGGGCCGACCTCCTATATTAGCGTACCTTCAAATCTTTTAGGTCTGGCTACTCTGAAATTGGTTGGACTTATTAAGTCAGGGCCGACCTCTTATATTAGCGCACCACCAAATCCTTGCACCAGACTTGATTTTCTTAGTTGAATAGTGAAAATGTGAAGATTGACTTATGCCTCTCTTCCATTTCATTGTTTACACCAAGCATATTTGTGAAGCAAAATCAAGGAATGCCCTTATTGCTAAAAGATCGACTTATGCCTCTCTTCCATTTCATTGTTTACACCAAGCGTATTTGTGAAGCAAAATCAAGGAATGTCCTTATTGCTAGAAGATTGACTTATGCCTCTCTTCCATTTCATTGTTTACACCAAACGTATTTGTGAAGCAAAATCAAGGAATGCCCTTATTGCTAGATTTGACAGGGAAAATGGCCTTAAGTCACGTTCAAGTTAATCAGAGTCACTAGTATGAAATAAGATAATTTATTATTCTAACTATACCAAAAATATGTTAAACAAATTATAACCACTAAATTAGCATACTAATCACATTTACTTGAGTAATAATTAATTTGGTAAAATAATTAAAATTTGCATCAGTTTTGCTAATGTTAATCACTTTTGCCAGGATAACTCACACTACAATCTTCATTTAAAACTTCATATCAATTAATGTTGTTTTTTGCATTTTTGGGTGGGTTAATCCCATTACAAAGCTAATATTTAATGCCACTAACGAATACGAGTACGACGCTGCTGGGTAAATGATTGGGGAAATTTAAGGGAGTTGTCTATAATGCGACTTTTTGGAGATTCCGGTGACGGAATCCGGCGGAAGAAATGAGGATAAATCTTGATTTTTAGCAGTTAAAATGGTTTTTTAACTGCATATTTGGATTCAGCTCCCTGAAAAACCCCTGGGAGCCATTGATTGTGCAGAAACTAGCTATCAAACTTGGGATTCCAATGAATTGCTGCCGGATTTTGACCGGAAAAATCCGCCGGAAAGGCTTTCAAAAAGTCGCGTTATAGAC
This sequence comes from Pinus taeda, assembly GCA_000404065.3. Classification (NCBI taxonomy): domain Eukaryota; kingdom Viridiplantae; phylum Streptophyta; class Pinopsida; order Pinales; family Pinaceae; genus Pinus; species Pinus taeda. Next base: position 312,431 of record APFE030273684.1, on the reverse strand, counting down.
TACTGCAAATTTAAGTGTTCGGATTATGATCATGATCATGAGTTTATAAATAACATTTAAAGCACAATACAATTATAAAGGATCTATTTTAATTTCTTTGTTGAGGGGATATTTAAGCGCAATACCATTGTTGAGGGGATATAAATAGTAATTAAGGTTTGGCTAAAGAAAGGCTATTTAGAATGGTAGGAAGTTTTATGTTAATTTAATAGATCATTTACAAAAATATTTTAGGTCATTCTCTATTAGTGGGGAGTTGGGTGGTATAGAAAATGATATAATTGATTTATGGTAGTTATAATTATGAAAGAGTATTTGAATATTGTTTTTGGAAACATTAATGTGTATTAGAGAGATTTGAAGCATGAATTTTATTTTATCTTAATATCTGGATTTGGATTTGATTATTATATTATTTTAGAGAAAACACCTTGTAAGGTCATTTTAACAACAATCCCAGTTTGAAAAATTAGGGGAAATTGTTTTTGAAGTCAATTTGAAGCCTTAGATGACAACTTTTTACACTCCTAAATTTACTGTAGACTGGGATTCCATATTCTACACATGAATACCTTTTTAAAGACATAAAAATAACCTAAGTGGAGCTCAACCCAAAATTAATTCCCGATAACATCTTTTTTGTAAGAGAAAAAACTTTTATATTCATAAGAGATGAATATACATGTTGTTGTCTTTTGGACATTGTTCATGTCTTTTTTGCATATCTCTTCCAAAATGTAATCTGACATATTTTGTAATAGCAAAAACTTTTATATTCATAAGAGATTAATATATATGCTGTTGTCTTAGACATTGTTCTATTTTAATTTCTTTGTTAAGGGGATATTGAAGCACAATACAATTATAAAGGATCTATTTTGATTTCTTTGTTGAGGGGATATTTAAAGGTTTATTAATTAATGTATGCTTTTATTATTATTAAATAAAAATAATTAGATAATGGGTACTTAATAATAAATAGTAATTAGGAATTGGTTAAAGAAAAACTATTTAGAGTGGTAGAAAGATTTCTGTTATTTTATAAGGTCATTTACAAAAATATTTTAGGTCATTCTCTATTAGTAAGGAGTTAGGTAGTATAGAAAATGATATAATTGATTTATGGTAGTTATAATTGTGAAAGAGTATTCGAATATTGTTCTTGGAAACATTAATGTGTATTAGAGAGATTTGAAGCATGAATTTTATTTTATCTCAAGATCTGGATTTGGATTTGATTATTATATTCTTTTTAGAGAAAACACCTTGTAGGGTCATTTTAACAACAATCCCAGTTTGGAAAATTGGGGGAAATTATTTTTGAAGTCAATTTGAGGCCTTAGATGACAATTTTTTACACTCCCAAATTTACTGTAGGCCAGGATTCCATATTCTACACATGGATACCTTTTTAAAGACACAAAAATCACCTAAGTGGGGCTCATTCCCAAAATTAATTCCCAATAACATTTTTTTTGTAAGAGAAAAACTTTTATATTCATAAGAGATGAATATACACGTTGTTGTCTTGGACATTGTTCATGTCTTTTTTGCATATCTCTTCCAAAATGTAATCTGACATATTTTGTAAGAGAAAAAAATTTTATATTCATAAGAGATGAATATACATGTTGTTGTCTTGGACATTGTTCATGTCTTTTTTGCATATCTCTTCCAAAATTTAATCTAACATATATGTCTTATATAAGAACTATTTACACAATATTGTAAGAACATTTTATCTATAATAAGTAATACCAATTCCTGATAACACGATAAGCTTTTAAAAATCAATCTATTGATCAATTTCATCTATGTCGTTGTAAAACAATTTTAAACTTTTATATTTGTATATTCAATATTCTTTATATATCATGTATTATCATTTCATTGTCATGCTTAAGGTGGGGCATTCTAAATAAGATATACAAATACTTGAATTTCAAGTTAAAATTTTAGTAACTTAAAAATTTGTTGGCCTATGGTTTTGTATAATTCAGCTTGTTTCTGATTATGATTTCCCATGTATTTAAATTGTAAATTTTACTAAATCCTCTCTTAAGTAAACACAAAACATGCTTTTGTTTACTCTGTGTTTCTATACATAATTGTACATTGTGTTTCCATGCATTCATGCTCTGCATTACTTAACACTTTAAATTTAAATATCATCACATTGCTACCACCTTAAATTTAAATATCATCACTTAGCTACCAGGATATTTTGGAGTTGAACATTTCATCAACACTTGAAACCCAACTTTTATGTCCAAAACCCCATGGAGACAAAACAAGTATAGGAGATAGAGCTTTAAGAGCCAATGACCTTGGTAATTAATGGTAATATTAAATTCCTAAAGTAAAAAGAAAGGTAAAGGAGAACACTTAACATTACCATTAATTGTTTTAGAGTGTTTGATACTGAACCTCATCAGACTTCATATGGAGAAAGTACACTTTGATATGCCATTCAGAATTCAACAAACTTAATAGTTTTTAGGATTTTGACATTGGTGGGATTATAGTGTTTCCATTGGATTTCATAATGATGCTTTTGCATGGGATAAAATGTTATTGTTGAGTTTTGAAGTCATTTGGTTTGTCGATTCTTTCAATTTTTTTTATTCAATACAATGTACCCTATTCAAATGTGCAAGTTGGTTCATGTTGAAGAATCTAGGGCAAGTGGGATTAATGTGATTCTTCTTGTCTTGATAACTATTTGTGAGGCATTTTCATTTTCTTGTTAGCACAATCTTCTTCTTTAAATTATTAGAGTGTGTGTTTCATATTTCATAATATAGCTACCAAAATAAAAGAGACAAGAACACAAGACGTTGGCATTATACCAGGGCCAAAACCTCTCCCTCTTGGAGACGAAAACCCGCTCAAAATTCTTCTTATAGAGATTCCAATTGATGAATACCAAGACCATGACCCTTGACCTATTAGGCCACTCCAAGACCAAGACATTAATCCTCTTCTTTGTCACTATTGAGATCATCTTCATTGTTGCACCATCAAGGCCATCATTACTGCATCACTTCATTACTACTGCAACATCTTTGTTGTCCCTTCACCGAAGTCTTCATCAACTAGATCTTCCATGTTTGAGATATGTATTGGAGAGTCACCTTTTGATCCACTGAGATCATGATTGTTTTATCGTAGCCTTTACCAAGATCACGACCATGTTAGGATCATGACTGCACCTTAACTGAGAATGTAACTATGTTCATCATGGTTGCACTGCAATCTTTACCAAGATATTACTTGACATGGCTATGTCAAGAATATATAGCACTGTGGTATTACTAAGTTTCTTATCCGAAATTGTGAGAGTATGTGAGTGTGTACAACAATCAACCTTATCTAAAAAACCAAAGGGATCCTTCTCCTAACCGAAACATTGTCCTGCACCTTTATCTGAGATTTTTGTACCCCTGAACTTGACCGATATTTCAGAGAGGAGTGCAAGGACGTCATTATCTAAATGCGAGGGTGCAGGCTCCTTTATATAGTGATTTTTCCATGTATTTGAGCTGACATGTCCACTGAAAATGTTGTGTCTCCTTTGTGAGCCGACTTGTCATTTATATTTATCTTGAGGCCAACATGACCACCTTTCTTCATTGTTTTGTTGACAAAATTCTTTGTGTTTGTCTTTGGAGGATTGTGCTTGTCTTGGAGGGCCTTTTAGACTAGTATATATATTTACACATATGCTCAAGAAGAGCTCTTTACATGTCTTTGACTCTTTGACTTTCCTAGACCTATGGAATGAGCAAGAAACTCATTCTTATAATTTACAAAAATAATATTTCTTTTTCTTGACAAGTACAAAGATCAAAGTTACATTTGTAAATATTGAACCTAGTTACACTTTCTTCAACAGTTCATACCTTTCAAAATTCAATAATTAAACTATGCAACAAGGAACCCTAGCTATGCAGTCTTGTTTATATATAATGTTTTTGTAATTTCTAATGTTAAAAGTACATTTTTTAATTACATTATATTTTTTATATATATATTTTTTTAATTTATTTTAATAAAAGTGGAAAAGTTTTAATTAACAATACTAATATAACAAGCCTTGCAATAATTATGCTACTAGAAAAAACAAAACAAAATTATAAAACATCTTAGAGTGATGCAATATTATAATAACCTTTTTTTTTTTATTATCATAAATTAACTATAGAAAAGTAGATTTTTTCATAAATATAAATTTCTAATCAAATTTTAAAAATCAAATTAATAGGTTTTTTTTGGGTCATTTTAATCCTATTGTTAATAAATTGAATTTAATTACATGTTCAATCATTTATTTGATTATTCATTTTTTTAATAAAAATAAACTTACAATATTAAAGGTTATTGATTTATTCTTTATTAATGTCTAAAATCCTAATATGCAACTTTATCATACTTTGTTGGGTTTTGGGTTATTCACATGTTTTCCAATGGAACATAAGTAGTTCTAGGTCATAATCCACTTATGGTGGTGGATGAATTCATATTTCAACAAATGAAATTAACAACAAAGTTGTGCATACATGTAAACAACGCATAATCACAATTAACAAAATACCTCAATTTAACAATCAGTAAAACTTAAATTGACCAGATTGTAAATCTTAACACTAACTTGAATTCAATATTTTTGTGCTCTATAGAGAGTATAGGGTACAGGGGTGATGTGTAGGTGTAATGTAAAAAAATTTGTCAACATTTTCACATGTGGGCTTAATATGTTGAAATTATATTAATATGTCCAGTTGATAATTTGTAAAGGATTGGTAAACATTTACATGTCCGTTAAAAGTAGTATAGAGAGCAGTATGGAGAAGATGTTGTAGTGTTTGTAAAAAGTTAAAGTAATAAAAGTAATAAAAATCAAATTTTTACATTGTAATTTTGTTTTATTAATTAAACTACGACCAACTTTTTAGATTAAAAGAAAATCATATTACATTAAAATATATAACATAAATAGTAACAACAAGTTAAGGTTCATTTTATTTTATAAAATAGAATAATTATTCTCTAACTATATTTAAATTTAATTAATAAGCACACACAAACTTTAATGGTTACAATAAACCTACAATATAACAATATGTTTAACCATGGATATTCACACCCACTTTACCATAGATATTATTAACTTGTAAATAGGTTTTGCTACAATACCATAGGCCAATACCATGGTTCATCAATACAAGATGCCCCAAAACCATCTCTAGTTTCACAATCAAAATATTTACATTTTTTTTTATTAAATCTAAAAGAAAAAACATTATAATCATTGTTAACCTCTATGACATTAAAATATAGAAGATATAAATAGTAGCTATAAACTAGCAATTGCCCCAAAAGGTGCAAGAGAGGCCCATAGGGTTACTAAATTGCAAAAATTTTATTTTGATTTTGAATAATAGTTGTCATATTAAATTTAGTATTTTAGTGTTGTTTTTTTGTTTGGTAATTATATGCACGGTGGACTAGCAAACCAAAAAAGCATACATGCAACATAGCTAAAAATATAATTTGAAATTTCCAAAGTCTACATTTTATTAAAAAAATAAAAAAAATAAAATAAAAAATTGTTTCAATGAATCCTGACACAGAAAAGCATAAGTTTTTGAGTTTGCTCTCCCTATACGTGATTACATTTATGGATTTACAATGGACCCTCGTTACACAGAAACATAGAATGGTAATTCCTGCAAAGTAGATAGAGCTAAATATTAATATTTTTAATATCTAGAATCAAGATTTATGTAATGCTAGACAATGTTGTTTATGGAGAAATCTAAGTCAAACAACAAGATGGCATTAATACTTAAATATTAATATTTTTAATATGTAGAATCAAGATTTATGTAACATAAAATTTGACGATGCTCGACAATGTTGTTCTTGAGAAATCGAAGTCAAACTTCAAACAACAAGATGGCATGAAGGCTCGACAAAGGCTCTGGTGTGAACTTGATAGATACCAACCAATGAATTTGGCAAGTTGTTTTTCTGATGTTGCTTCGTATTTAATTAAACAAAAAAAAGGCTATGGTGTGAACTTGATACTGGCCAAATTTGACAATGCTCGACAATGTTGTTTCTTGAGAAATCTAAGTCAAACTTAAAACAACAAGATGGCATGAAGGCTCGACAAAGGCTCTTGTGTGAACTTGATAGATAATAGCCAATGAATTTGGCAGATTGTTTTCGTATTTAATTAAACAAATAAAATGTTATGGTGTGAACTTGATACTAGCCAATGCATATTGTTTTTCCGATGGTCGTGCTTTAATCATGATTGCCAGTTACTCTTATTTTATCTGGAAAAAATATAATAAACTTGTGAAGTAATGTACCATTTTAAATTCAATGATGGACTATGTGACAATTAAAAGGGTACTTTAATCATGATTACCAATTATTCTTATTTTATTTGGAAAAAATATATAAACTTGTGAGGTAATGTGCCATTTTAAATTCAATGATGGACTATGTGACAATTAAAGGGGTACGTGGAAGCATGGATAATTAAATTCACTGAACAATTATTTAAAATGAATAAAATATTAAATTTTACTAATATGAAACATTGTCTTTTATTAACATTTTGTTGTTAATATTTTTTCATACTTTTATTAACATATTGTTGTTAACATTCTTTCATACTTTTATTAACATTTTGTTGTTAATATCCTTTCATACATTTAGAAAGTATCATGTCTTTTATAAATATTTTTTTTGTTAATATCCTTTCATACATTTAGATGTTCTATAGTAATTTGTTTTAATATATTTTTAAAAAATGACAAATTTTATTATAATATGGTTGCTAACTTTCATTTCAATATTTCAATTATTATTTTAATTGTGTATTGCCAACTTAACACAAATACATTAAACAACCTAAATCTAATACAATAATTATTATTTCAAACCAAAATACAATTTTTCCAATTTATAGTTAATGGGACAAAGAGAACACGCTTTAATCCTTAGGTTAACAATTGTAGGAAGAATGGGGTTGGTAAAATATATTTATGTCGTACCTTTTTAGGGTTTGCTTTAAAGAATTGTTTAACCATAAAGTGCATATATGGTTTTTAGGGTTTGCTTTAAAGAATTGTCTAAGCATAAAGTGAATATATGGCTTTTAGGGTTTGCTTTAAAGAATTGTCTAAGCATAAAAGTGTATATATGGTTGGTGGTGTTGTGTTTTAACACCATTACTCATTATGTTTATAGGAGGAACCACTTGCTTGTGGTTATTCCCATTGACATAATGGTCATATTATACTAAAGATTATACATTATGGGCCACATCTCTCAACCAATGTGAGATTATTTTTAGTAGAGAGAGATATTTATATCATAAAAACAATTCAAAAATGCGAAGAGAGAGGGGCAAAGGGGGGAAATATTGACATCACAACCAATTAACCATTATGTTACTAAGAGATGTCACTTGTACCTTCAATGGAAAAATGATCATGGTATATCAAAGCTTATATGTTAGTGTGAACTATATTTATCTATCAATACAAAATGAGTTTTTTACATTGAAAAAAATTGATATGGTAAAAACAAGTTCAAAATACACATATTAAGTGTATCTCACTTAACACTAATTTTTTTTAAATACATATTAAAAAATAACATGACATAATGTTAATAATGATTTTTTAATGTTTTATGAACAAAATTAAATAACAAAAATTACTTAAAAAAATAAACTTCATAACATAAATAAATAAAAAAGAGAGGAGGTAAGAGAGAATTTTTTTAGGATAATAGAGAAGAGAGGAGATTTTTTATAACATAAAATGAAAAATGTTTTAATTATAAAATATTGCAAAGAAAAAAATTTCAAATTTATGTTCCAACTTCTTATCTTATTTGTTTAATAACATAAAATTACATGTTAATTATGATAAACAAGTAACATAGAATTATATATCAATTATGATAAGCTATAAAATTAATGATAAATTTCTTGTTAGATAAAGTTTAGTATTTATAGATGACATTGCTGATGAACAAATTTCAAGATTGGCGAGCTCTGCGCGGCTTTCTGGCTCTAGGGTTTCCGTGAACCCTTTCCTGTGGATCCTTTCATGCCTGTGCGTCTGATCCTCTTCTCCTAAGGTTGTAGATTCTACGGGCTCTTCTACTGACAGTTTTGTATGTCTTCCCCCTTTGGAGGGGCGGGTAATACCCCCCCTCCACCAAAGTCTGGCCCTGCGGCGACACCAGACTTGCCAGGAAGCTCTGCGCCAGGGTTGCAGACAGATTCTGATCGGACCCCCACTACAGACAATATAAGTGACGCAAATAAAAGCTCTGATGTCTGTTGAGATTGCAACAAGATGATGGAGCTTAGTGAAAAGAGTCGCCTTCACTAAGTGGGCTCGCAGGCTATTTTTGGCGCAAGTCTATTTTTAGACTATGTCTATTTTTAGACATATGGATCATGTCTATGGATTGCAGGTTGCTGTTTATGGATGATTGATCAAGTTGGGAAAATAGATGGACTTCTATTTTTGATGAAAGTGTGAGTGATCACAGTGTGAGTGATCAAGTCTATTTTTAGACTGGCTGTCAAAAATAGAAAAGTCAAATATTATTATCTCACAATAATATTTGGACTATAAACTTAATCTTATTCTCTTGGAGCACTTCAGTTTGAGCTACAGAGGTGGCACATGCAACTGTCAGAAGGAAATACACTTTTCTTATGAGTCAGTTGAGTTGTTGCATGCATGACTTCAGTTAGAACTCAATCAGTTGAGTTTGGTGGGGTTGATTGTGGAGTTGATGGAGTTGTGTCCAGTTTAGCTTTGTTAAACTGGTTGTATTTAGTCTAACTGGAAAATAGACTAGAGATGAGTTGGGTGAATTAGTTATTAAATAATTCACAAGTTATTAACTCATAATACAACTAATGAATACATCAGTTAACTCAGTTGCATGTCAGTGCATGTTCAGTTCAACAGGGACAGGTGGTAGAGAATCAGATTGTTATCAGTTGTGACTATAGTTGTGCACCAGATCTTGCACAATCAAGGGATTGAGTATGCCAATGAGTTTGCCCACGTATTTGCCCACATTTTAGCTTATGCTCACGTCCAAAAAGAACGAGTGACTATTTTGCAGGTGAAAAACGAGTTTGGTGACCCATTCTCATCAGTTCTTGAGCAGGTATTGAGCAGTGGAGGCCGGCAAGCAGTGGAAGAGATTTGGAGATCAGATCTGAGCTGTATTGTGTGTAACAGAGGTGGAGATACTTGTGAGAAGTATTATGTTGTTTAATGTTACATGATTCAATCATTAATATACAGATAGTTGGGGTTTTTAGCGAGATGCTTTCCCCGGGATACATACTGTGTTAATGTGTGAATGCTCTTGATGTTTTATTGTTATTGATGCTGCCATATTGATGATCAACGTAGAGGAGCTTATGTATTGTGTATGTTTTCCGCAATAGTACATGATCAGGATAATCTCCATTGAATATGTGTTAAATTATTCAAAATTTCTACATGTAATGCATGCCCAAAACTACCAAACATTGGCTCGCTTTTGCCACCTGGAAACATGTGATACTTGTTGACCAAATTTGACTAACTGTAACTTGCTAGTGCCTTCATTGTTTGACTTTGGGGACCACTTGCACGGGGGAGTGTGAACTGCCTTGGGAAATGTGAAAACTTCACTTTGTGAGACTGCCTTGTATGAAAACTGTCTTAAGGGATACTGCACCAAGGCCAAGGCCACATACAAACTCAATAGACACATAACCATGCAGTGAGGCATAGGTGCATCCTAATGCAAACTAGACTTGCACATACACTGGTGATCACCCTTACAAAAGTAGGCTCCTCTAAAACCATGAGTCCTCAAGTAAGCCCATAGGCCCTCCAATCCTATCCAGGATGAAAGAAACTGGAGATGAACCCAAAGGGACAGGCCATGGTCTGACCAAACACAAGGTCTAGGACACCTAATGGTTGTTGCAAGGTTTTTGACTTGTGACCTTGGGCTTACAATGATGGTGAAATATACCCTAAAAATATGTATGTACCCTTGCTGACATGAGGGGTAAGAGGCCACTGGTGTTTGGATTGACGATGTTTAAATTGTTCCAATAGTTTGGGTTCAATGCTTTCAAAGAGGCTTATGTATTGTTTGTTACAAATGCATAAATTTTTGGATTTTCATTTTTCATCTATAATTGTAGATTTATTCTTTTAGATATGCTGTTTCAAAGTCCAATGCTGTTCCAGTTAGCATGTTCTTATTTCAACTTTCAAGTCATAAAAACACATTTTGAGTTGGTTTGTTAGCTGTAACACTTTGGATTCATAATAGTGGTACTAGAGCCATTTTCTTGACCTTGTGGTAGGACATCTTCAATGGCTTCATTCCCATCCATTTACGACGTGGAAAACTAGAAATAATAAATAGCAGTATATACTGAAGAGTAGTCATCAAATCTTTAATAGATGGACTAATGGAGGGCATGAATGAAATGAACGGTGCTATCATGACTATGAACATAACCCTAAGCACATTGGTTCTATCAGTTGAAAACTGGGAATGTAGATATCAGCAAGATGATGAAGAAGAGGGCTGTTGTGCAACTTAAAACCAAAGAAGAGAGGTGGGGCAAGGTGATCATTTTGAAACCCCTTTTGCAAGAAAGAGGAGAGGAACTGAATGAAAATCTATTCATGCAACTGGAATAAGAGGGGAGTCATTTCAGTAAAGACTATAGGAGAGGATACCCATTCCCAAGTTCAATGGGTTAAATGACAATATAAATCCAAGGGTCTGGACTGGGAGGTTGCAATGTTTCTATAGGCTAAACCCTATAGGAAATTATAAGAAAATACAGTTTGCCACATTACACAGAGGAATCAACATTTGATTGGGCAAAGATAGTTGAATGTGAGATGGAGGAGGATGAGATTCATGACCACCTAGACATAACCACCTTGGAACAAATTATAAGCACTTTTTTTCATAAATTTCAAGCTTATACCAAAGCAGAATGTGTCTAGGCTTTCAAAAATATGAAGCAGCAGGGCACACTGGCATATTGTTCTGGAGAATTCTTTCAAGCAAGTTTAGCAGAAAAGATCTTTCCCTGGCATTTAGTTGCTATGTATATGGATGGACTAAAAGATTCAACCTGAAATCTGGATATATCAAGGCTCAGAATCCAAGTACATTGGAAGAAGCTATTCAATAAGCGGAGTCATATTCCAAAGTGGTAAGGAGTACAAACCAATATCTTTAACTTCAAGACTTCTTTCACCGGCCAACAATGATTCACTAGCCAAAAAGGATTCAGGTATTGATAAATCCAAATATCTCTTCAATCCCTCTCCTGCTCAACCTAAAGTTTGAGAGTGGATACAATTGTTCTTGCTGATAAGAGATCTGAAGGACTCAATTATACATGCAAAGACACTTGGTCCAAAGGGCACAAGTGGAAGGCAACTAGGATAATTTAGATGCTTGAGATTTTAGATGAGGATCTCTTGGAGACACATAATAACCCAAAAGATTCAGCTGAAGCATTAGATGCCATGAAAATTTAGAAGGCATTGAAGAACAAGATATTCTCACATTCTACCTCATTGCCGAATGCCATCTTAACACCCATATTGACAATGTTAACACCCATATTTTTATTGATGCTAAATTAACAAGGTCTTTGGGGGTACAACTAGAACCTTTTCAGAATTTCTGATTGTCCATTGTAGAGAACATTATGATGGAATGGTAAAAGGCCTCGAATTAAGGTTGGATTGTCATGAAACTAGTTCTGATTTTTATGTGGTATCTTTTGTAGGAGTTTTTTGATTAGGGATTTAGACGCTTTAGATTTTAGATGTGGATCTCATGGAGGCATTGAGTGACCTAATGTTAATTTTAGTTAAAAATGGTATGTTCTATGCTTAGCACAATTTACTTCAATGTTCCTAAGTAGCCCAATATCAATTTCCAATTTCCAATAGCAGTTACAATAATCACATTGACAGTAAAAACAGATAGAACATGAAACAAAATGCAGAAGACAAGCCAAGACAAGAGGACACCAGATTCGGCGGATGCCATGGAAAAACCCCAATGTGAGGAAAACCCTTTGATCAATTTTTCTTATTATTATATCAAAAGTTCAGAAGAGAGAGAGAGAGTACAAAAGTCAAATTGACTTGCCCAATTGAAAGTCAAAACAGCCCTGTAAATTTTTGCTGTCAAATTTCATCCCTAACCAGAAAGTCAACACTGGTCAAAACAGCAGCAAATCATCCTCAAAACAACTCGGTCTTCCTTAGTCAAACTTGGCTTGATCAGGAGGTCAAAGTCAGCCCAAAACAGCTCAGTGAAACTCAGTCAAAGGAGAGAGAAAACTGCTGTAATTTTTCTGTGGTCAAACTGCAATCAACCCTGAAGTCAACACTGGTCAAACTGTTCAGAATTCCTTGATTTATGTGCCCAGAAATGCGGCCTAAAAAGATCGAACTTTTGACACCAAAAATGCACTCAAACTTGGTCAATAAGCCCTCGGTCAACGCTGGTCAAACCTGTCACAAAACTCTGAAATTTCGGTCTGCAATTTAACCCAGAAAGCTGGTCCTCCTTGCTACACGCGTCAGAGAGAGAAGCTGCCCAATGTTGTACGAACCAATTAGATGAAGAGAGAGAAGAATGTGTGAGTGATGATGATGCCAAATGAGGTGTGAGGTCTCTTGTATCTATACAATTTGTTGTGGGTGAAGAGACACATCCATTGGGCTTCTGGAGCCTACATGATGATGTGGCCAACCTGAACAATTTGCACATGTGTGGGCCTAATTTCAAAACCACACTTTTGTTTGCCTGAATGAGATGATCTTTATATCAATCTTGGACCTCTCGAAAAGAGGAATCTAATGCAATCACCATCTCCATCAAGTGAGCTGTCCCAAGGTGGAATTTGGCCCTAGTTGCCAATTTTAACACCTAAAATATTAATCTAAAGTGGAATATCAAATTGTAAATATGGGGACCTGAACACTAAGATATTCCTACAGTCACCTTCAATGCCATCTTAGGCATTGCACAGTATCAGACTTTGAGTTTGAAGTTTAGGATAAAGGGAAGAACATCCACAACTCTCAATGACAATGATAGCAACACTTGCAATCTTATTGATGCTAAATCAGTGAGATCTTTGGGTTCACAACTAGAACCTTTGCAGAATCTTTTGGGTGTCAATGACAAACATCACTATGATGCAATGCAAAGGAATGGTAAAAGGTCTCAAATTAAAGTTGTATTATCTTGAAATCAGTTCTGATTTTTATGTGGTATCTTTGGTGGGGGCAGATTTGAATTTTGAACATAAGAGTAAAGTTAGAAGGCCTGAACAACATGATATTCCTACTGTCCCCTTCAATGCCATTTTAAGCATTCCACAGTATCAGACTTTGAGCATGAGGTGCAAGATTAAGAAAATAACAATTGTAGCTGTCATTGCCAATGTGAACACACACAATTTTATTGATGCCAAATTGCTGAGGCCTTTGAATGTATAGCTAGAGCCTTTCCAGAATTTTTGAAGTTCTTAGTGTTGTTGTCTATCAACATTCTACAAACTGGATGGACAATTGATCTAATGTGTTGGTGTGGATCTACTTGAGTTCCATGTTCTTGGTGTTATGATCTATTATGACTCCGCAATTTGTTTGTATGCTCGATTTCTCTGGTGCTGTGGTCTATCCTCCAATTGGGAGTTGAGTTCTTCTCTGTGGTGTGACTGTTATGGTGTACCTCTCCTCATGTAGGCAAGGAATGCTAGCATATCCACCTTAGACGCAATTTCAAGGGAGTCTATATCTTTTACCAATATTGCAATTCTGGATGAATCTTATTCCACTAGCTTTGCTCTAAACACTGCACATCTTTTCTATGTGTTAAGGAAAAAAATATCTGTTAAATATGGTTCTGCTTCTCGTCTTCCATAAAAAAGGAAATCCTGTTAACCCAATTATACACCAAAATATTTTGACATGTTGTATGGTTATCCACCTGTCTCCAAGACAAGCCCCTTGTAGTGAAGAGGGCTGACAAAGAGGATGGTGTATTCAGAGACAAGCTGGTCTGAAAATCTCAGGCCACTCTACATGCTTAGAAAACATGTCTGACATTCTGCTGTGTGATAGATAATGCAGCAACCATTGGGCAGTCTTGAGTGTGGCAACGTGTCCTTGACAGCTAGCCTCTGATTGAGCAATGAACATCTAATGAACATCTAGGGACTTGAGACTTTAAAAAATAAAGAATGGACTTTCCAGATATCATGGCACATCTCTAAATCCTGAATAGTTCAGTCCTTCAATTGGAGGTTTGGGCAAATGTTTTTTCATACAACTCTTTAGTCTCATAGTTATAATCTATGAATGGTTTACCATACAGCCATTTTCGATTCGTCCAAATTGGGTCACTATCTGGTTAATTCATGTCAAAAAGACTCGACTTTGTAAGAACCTGGCACAGATCGAGAAATGCAATTTTGCAACAACTGGCAATCTTCCTGGACAGTTCTGCATTCCAACCAGTCTCTACAAAGTTTGAAAACCTATCTAAGCTACTCTCTTCTTGCAAATCAAGGAAATACACCATTTGTTGAGATATGTAACTAGGTTTGGTCTTCATAGAGTCAAAGAAGTCAAATAGTCATTGTAATATGTAATAGACCCTATTGGGCATTTTGTATCATGAAAGAAGAATTTATTGTAAGTTAAAAGAGTCAAAAGTCTCCCTCCAAGACCAAGTCGGCCTATCGGCCTAGTGAGGGCTCTCTAGAAGCCTACGTATAAGCTAAGTCACCGGGTTTGACTATTCTCAGTGATCAAGTCTGAAATTTGTCGAATTGAAACAGACGACAAATAAATTCGTTCAAATTCGTCCTTTAAATTCAGTGGAATAAAAAATATGTAATTTATGGTTAAAATCAAGCTTAAATTTACCTATTAATTTATTCTTTTCAACTGATATTCCCTATCTTAGATTCAATGATGTTCTTTATGGAATCTCGTTCGAAATAGTGTGCGTCAAGCACAAGTTATGTACTATGTATGATGAAAAATGGCTGCAAATTACATTGTTTATGCTATTACTTTATCCAAGTTTCACTTTTGGATAGATTGTCAGTGACATCTGCAGAAATCATTCTACTGGTGCTAGGCTATCTATGACACAGTGTGCTATTTGCTAGCAAGTCCATCGAAATGGAGAAGCTTCTCAATTTATGGTGGCACCAGATTTGAAGGCATGAACGTAATATGAAGATGGATTACTATGGAGATTCGTCTCACTTTTATTGATTGTGAATCAATTATTATAAAAGTGGCTAGGTTATAAATCATATGTACTATTTATTAATTTAAAATATTATAAGAATTATTGATTTATATATTTTATAAACTTAAAATTTATATATAATATAATAATATTATATATAATATATATATTCAATTTTTTGTTGTTGTCGAATTCAAACACGAACCTGAACCAGGTGACTATATATAAAAAGTACTTGACCTCATTTGAAGACACATCCAACACATTCGATCAAGCATGAAAAAGAGTTCGATCTCAAGGGGAAAGAAGACTAAAGAACAAGCAAAGTTCAAGGAAGAAAATTCGAAGTTCTGAAATCTGTTTTGGGCCTCCATCTCTCACACGTGAAAACTAGGGCACACATTTGTTGCAGCAAAACCAAATTACAGGAGCTGAAGTTTGTTGTTAAAGAAGATCAAATTTGAAGGTCGAATACCTAAGGAAAGAAGATCAAACCAAGTGATGGAGATCAAACCAGGTGAAGGAGAGAGAAGGTTAAATCACCATTTTTTCCCATACATGCGAGTTAGGGTTTCTGCAGTAAAGGTCGAAAATTGCAGACCTGAAGCAGTGGCCGAAAATCTGAGGTAGAGGCCAAATCTGAAGGTTTGGAGCAGTTTGACTTGGGTTGACTCTGTGAAGGAGAAGCTTATCAAAGGAGAAGTTGACTTGGTCTTGAAGGGGTCTTTGTCTTGGGTGTTAGGTCTTGTCTTGGGTGTTAGGTCTTGGAATTCATCATTTGAAGATTCTATAAGAAGAGAAGAATTCTTGTGGGTTTTCCTCTCAAGGGAGAGGTTTTGGCCCTGGCTAACAGCCTGCCTATATCTTGTGTCCTCTTGTCTATTGATCTTCATAGTTTGGTAGTTGTTTGATGATAAGAACATTATAATAATCAAGGCAAGGAAAAGCTAATTATAATTCTATAAGTTGAAGTTAAAGAACATCACAAGCAATTATCATGTTAAGAGAAATCATTGTAATCTAGCTCCCCATTGATTTCTCAAAACCATTTTAGCATTCCAAAATTCAAATGGACCTTGATGCGAGATCCCGACCGCATTGACCCATCAAAGGCCCATCACCTGCCAGATTCGTTTGAGGATCTTTGAAATGTTGAAAGCATTTGTTGGCTTCTCTCACTACATTATAGATCCCAAATGCCCTTTTATACCACCCACGTGGACATCTTTTTCTTTATAATGATGACCATGAATCTACCAATGTGTACTTTCGTACATAGCCCTTACAATTTGTATACCTTACAAATCTTCCCCTTTAGCTCAGATATAGTCAAGCCAAGCACTTTTGCTTCTTTAGGCAATGTGCAAACATCTTACATGCAACTAGTGGGATACCTCCCCTCTATAGTAAATAGATATATACACGTTTACACACAATGATGGAGAGACCATAAATCATTGATTCTATCATTAACATTGCAATGATACATCTTTGATTTTATTGTTAACATTTGCAATGATACATCTTGAGACAATTTGCTACTCAAGTAACAAAACAATTTGCTCCAAAGATCGCCCAAGAACCTCCTCAATGCTGCTCCAAAAACCAATTCCAACTACTCGCAAACTCCTCACAAATACTCACACAAATGGAATGAAATAGTTGTGAGGAAATTTGAGGGGGTTGGGTCACCTTTATAGGCGTGGGAGAGTGGTAGAGGTGGTAGGAAATAATTTAAACATAAAAAAATCGTGATTTCAAGTCCGCCCAACTTGCCATATTTTCCTGTCACAGAGATCTACCGGTTTAAGTTGGGCTCGATTAGTCTGATCGATCCATTATCAAATCGGCTGAATCAATGAACAACTTGGCCGGTTCGGTAATGGATTGACCACCAAACTGGATAATTGACCTAGTTTGTCCAGGTAGGGGTATGGCTTAGACAACCAGGCTGATTTCGAGTCAGACCTGCCTAGTTTTAAAACATAGGGCTCGGTAGGCTGGCCATGAACAAAAGATTTTGAAATTTGGCCACAACAACGAAGGGACATAGAAGGCTGAGATCAGGCATGCGTGCAAAGGATTGGGAGCATTCGACCAAAAACTCGCGTGACAGGGAGGGGGGATGTCGAGTGATGGATTTTGGAAGCCTAAGTGGCCAACAGGCCAACCGATGTGCTAGATCGAGCGGAGACTAGTGAGTGTAGAATTAATGGTCGACAAGACAAGGGAATGGATCGGAGGCTAACGTGAAGGGCAAACATTGGATCGCTTGGCGCACTGAACACAAATAACGATCGGGCCATGTTTTTTGGACAGAGGTGGCGAAAGCACAATCGTCTAGCAGTCACGGAGATGGTCGAGACAAACAATGCATGAGGTAGAGCAGCCATTACTGGCCAAAAAATCGCACGAGCAAGTTGTGTTACAGAAGCGACCTAAAGCTGTAGAGCTAAACCAGTTCGTTGGACTTACCAACTAACAAACTATGTTGATTTAAAAAAAATCGCTGCTATACTTCTGAAGTGTTAGGGTAGCAGGCAACAGTGTTTGGGCAGTGAGTAGGCTTGGGAAGCATGCAAAAAATGTGAAAAATTGACTTTAGGTAAGTTTGACAAGAATGGCTACTAGGCTACGTATGTTACGAGGACAGGGTGGGGGCAAGAAATTTTAGCCTGTGGAAGGAGCAAATTGTTTTGTTACTTGAGGAGCAGGAGTTATGGGACATGGAGAAGGCCGTTCAAATTCCTGCAAATCCTAGTTAGTTGGTTGCGTTTGATAAGGTAAATGTGAGGGCCAGGAGAATAATCCTGGACTCCATTAAAGACCATGTTATACCTCATGTGATGAGGAAGAAGTACCTATGAGATATGGGCATCCTTAACCAAGGTGTAGCCAAGTACAAACCAAAAGAGGAAGATGGTGTTGAAGGAGAAATTGAGAAACGCCAAGATGTCTGAATCTGACACAATTGTGTCATACTTAACTAGGACCACTCAAATTAGAGACGATTTGGCAGTAGTGGGGGAAATTATTGACAATGAAGAGTTGGTAAGATTAGCCTTGAGTGGCTTTCCTCTTAAGTGAGATGCCTTTATTGATGGCATCGTCGCATGAGAAAATCTGCCTAGTTGGGATAGATTGTGGGATGACTTTGTAAAGGAGGAGATAAGGAGACATTCCGAAACTGCAAGCCAAAATGATGGGAAGGATGATGAGGATTTTTCTCTTACTAGAAAGGGCAAAGGTAAAGTAAGGGGAAGTGGGGGATTTGCTTCCGTGAAGGACATGAGCAAAGTGAAGTGCTTTGCCTGTCATAAGATTGGTCACTATGCGAGCCAATGTCCACACAAGGAGGAGGATCATGTGGCTGCATCAACATCAATTGAGATTGATGAATTTACAGAGAAATTCAAGAAGGAATTTCTCTAGTTTCCTGTGTTTCCGACAGTAGTATTGTTGTGTGTGAGGATAGTGGGTTATGGCTAGTG
This sequence comes from Pinus taeda, assembly GCA_000404065.3. Classification (NCBI taxonomy): domain Eukaryota; kingdom Viridiplantae; phylum Streptophyta; class Pinopsida; order Pinales; family Pinaceae; genus Pinus; species Pinus taeda. The sequence goes on along the minus strand of APFE030273684.1, from coordinate 293,565 downwards.
GACAATAGAGAGTCTAGTCCAGTCATATGACGGGGATGAGGTTAGTGTTCCACAGTGTTTTAGAGACAAACTCATACTACAGTGTGAGTTGTGTAGCTAGCACCACACATGCAGTGAAGGGGGTTGGATGTGTCAAATTCCAACTAGAGTTAGGAGGATTTCTGAAAGTGACAAGGATGTTGCTTGTTCTAGGGTGGATGGTACATGTGCTCTTAGTATCAGCCTTGGAGGATGTTGGATGTAGAGTTTTGTTTCGAGATGGACAAGTGTTTCTATATTCAGAGGGAGTGACCTTGGTTGCAACTGTAGTGCTTGGCATCAGACAGGGGCAGTCATAGAGGTTGTTGGGACAATTTGTGTGTATATATAAGAGGATCTTGGACACAGGATCAATGTTAGTTACCAAGAGGGAGCATGTGGCGAGGAAGAGTGATTCTTCAGGTATTGCTAGGAGCCTGAACTGGTATGATATGACATTGACAGATACTCAGGAGCAAGATCTTAGGAGCATGGTTGGATGTGTTAGGTTCTTGGCTCAAGTTTCAGATCAAGTAGCAGGATAGGCTTCAATGTTAGAGGCATCAACTACAGATACTGAGATGGGCTTGGAGACAGATTTGGGTGGAGGAGGTTCTTCCAGAAGTACCTCCCTCGCTAAGAGGGAGTGTTGAGCTTTGTAGCTCAAAAGGTACTTCTAGTCTTGTGTGTTGACTAGAAGGACCTTGATTTTCCTCGCTAGGAGCTTGCATTTGACATGTAGAGTGTGGAAGTGAGTTGCATGCATGTTGATATGATGTGCATGGAAAATAAGCTAAATTTATGACCTGTACTTCAGTTAAAGTAAAGAAAGCTAAAGATAAGAAAGTTAACTAAAATTAAGTCACTTATCTTTAGTTAACCTTGACGAACTAATTTTGGTCGTCAATCTTAGCTTAGGAAAGTTATAAATTGAGCGTAGTGTGAGGTGCTAAGACACCTAACATTAGCACAAGATTGAGAGAGGATCCTTAGTGAACGTGTGCTGGGTTATGGCTAGTGGACAATAGAGTGTCTAGTCCAGTCATATGAGGGGGATGAGGTCAGTGTTCCACAATGTTTTAGAGACAAACTCATACTACATTGGGAGTTGTGTAGCTAGCACCACATATGCAGTGAAGGGGGTTGGATGTGTCAAATTCCAACTAGAGTTAGGAGGATTTCTGAAAGTGACAAGGATGTTGCTTGTTCTAGGGTGGATGGTACATGTGCTCTTAGTATCAGCCTTGGAGGATGTTGGATGTAGAGTTTTGTTTCGAGATGGACAAGTGTTTCTATATTCAGAGGGAGTGACCTTGGTTGCAACTGTAGTGCTTGGCATCAGACAGGGGCAGTCATAGAGGTTGTTGGGACAACTTGTGTGTATATCTAAGAGGATCTTGGACACAGGATCAATGTTAGTTACCAAGAGGGAGCAGGTGGCGAGGAAGAGTGATTCTTCAGGTATTGCTAGGAGCCTGAACTAGTATGATATGACATTGACAGATACTCAGGAGCAAGATCCTAGGAGCATGGTTGGGTGTTAGGTTCTTGGCTCAAGTTTCAGATCAAGTAGCAGGATAGGCTTCAATGTTAGAGGCAACAACTACAGATACTGAGATGGGCTTGGAGACAGATTTGGGTGGAGGAGGTTCTTCCAGAAGTACCTCCCTCGCTAAGAGGGAGTGTTGAGCTTTGTAGCTCGAAAGGTACTTCTAGTCTTGTGTGTTGACTAGAAGGACCTTGATTTTCCTCGCTAGGAGCTTGCATTTGATATGTAGAGTGTGCAAGTGAGTTGCATGCATGTTTATATGATGTGCATGGAAAATAAGCTAAATTTATGACCTGTACTTCAGTTAAAGTAAAGAAAGCTAAAGATAAGAAAGTTAACTAAAATCAAGTCACTTATCTTTAGTTAACTTGACGAACTAATTTTGGTTGTCAATCTTAGCTTAGGAAAGTTATAAATTGAGCGTAGTGTGAGGTGCTAAGACACCTAACATTAGCACAAGATTGAGAGAGGATCCTTAGTGAACGTGTGCTGGGTCCAAGAGAATTTAGTGAGGCTGGTGATTAATATTTTATTTTCTTAGCTAAGCCATTGTCCTTGGTACGAGAGCCCGACTAAGTTTTGTGATTAATTTATTAATGAAGAACTGGTGATTGGGCATAAATCTATTCTGTGTGTGTGATTTAGATCGAGTATTTAATTTTGCTTATGCTATATTTTTTGTGTTAGGAGTTTCAAATTACTTTGTTTATTAGTTGTTAATCAATGCCCCATCCTGTAGATTATTACCCTGTAGAAACTAGCACGCAAAAATAAATTTGATATGATCTAATCGTCAACGTTATTTAATCTGGCTGTCAGGTTTTATATCGGGTAACAATTTGTACTCCCATTAAATACAACACAACAACCCGACAAGATTGGATGGTTGATAATATTTAAATCGGATGGATATTATTCGTGTTAGATTCAAACATGCACACGTGTTAAATAGTGCTCCAACTCGATGGCATCTAACGAGTCATATTACTCTGATCTAATGTATATCATTCATATCAGGTTGGAACATGCACACGGTTTAAACCTAGCACCTAAACTCGATGGGATCCAATGGTGACAATTCACTAGATCCAACGACTATAATTCGTGGGAAATTTGCGCCCATATTAACGATCCTATAGCTACTCGATACAATTTGAGGGTCTAGATTTAAAGAGATTAATGGCCATAGCTGATTTCATGCGTGAAACTAAACGAGGGTTAAGTCGTAAAAGAAATCCGATTCATTGAACGTTCAACATTGTTTTCATCAAATGGTTGACATTCGAAGGATTGTCTTTCGCATTGGTTTCGCGCCAAACCTAATAACAATGAGTTAATGTTGTGTATTGTTAAAATAACTCACAGTACATTGAGTTTTTTTTTTTGTAAATCAAGATTCTATTCATTCTTCCAAAAGCAGGTACAACAATAGCAAAATGTAGTTAGTCTCACCTTGATCAGGGTTGTTGATTACTGCGATTAGCATATGACAAAGAAACAAAAAAACATATAAAGACACAATGCACAATTTAGGAGGCCAAAAGCACCAGTAAACATATAAAACAAGTAAAATAACTGTAACCATGCTAGTCATCAGAAGTGATGGGCGCTGGGTTGTCCAGAGCTGTTCTTGGAGGAGGAGGAGCGCGAAAGGAGCATTGAATGTGCTCTTCGAAGTGGGCCATCCAAGCCTCCAACTTCTCTACTTTCTCAGATAACATATAATGGCCTCACCAGACCTCCACTACATGCTCCTAGGCATGGCACTGGAAGTAGTGCTTTTTGTTTAAAGTGGACATGAGCTCTGCATGCTCCTCCTACCTCACTTGCTTCGAGGTTTCCAAGTGATCAAGTACTGACTGAATCAAATCTTGACAGTGCTCTAAACGACAATCTTGTCTCTGAGTGCGTCCCAAATTACGAGCTTTCCCCCGTCACCCCAGACCGTCGTGGCGAATTGTCCCACCCTGTTGCTGACTCCATGGGGTGCGACTCCCACAACAAGCCACCATGACTGCGACCATCATTGGCCTCTGAAGCCACCCGACTAGAACAACTCACCCTGCTGCCACCTCGACCGCCAAAGACGACCCGTCCTGAGCGACTTGCATTAATAACGCTCCACCTAGAGCTAGTGGTCCCTATTTCCATTTGTGACTCGCAAGGGAGACGCGTAGCCCCTTGGGCTTCCTGAATTGGGCTTAAGCTGCGAAGAGGAATGAGCCAAACGGGGAGCCGGATGCATTATGACTGAGCCTATGTTGGCAAGTGGGTGACGTCACAAACCTCAACTGTCATTGAGGAGAAATGCCCCACCCTTACTGACGGGACCACAACCAACCAACCTAGAATGAACGCAAAGAACTGCAATTCCAAATCAGCAATGATGACCTAGGTTTGCAGTTCACAGTCCCTCTCCTTGAATAGGACCCTCGCTAACCAAACCACCCAAAATCTAGCACACGCCCTCCACAGACACTGCCTGACCTTGCAAGACCCTGAGAGGAGACCGCTGAAGGCAACGAGCCAAATTTCGCTCCAGCGCGCAGGGGATACCACCAGACCCCAGCAAGACCAACAAAACAAAATCAGAGCCAGAAGGCCGAATCCTTCCCTGCACGTGATGACCATAAACCGAATACCAAACTGGAAATTAACAAGAATGCACACCGTAAGCGGAGGAGGGGACGCCAGAGATAAACACGCCACCTCTCCTAGACAGGGTGCCCTCAGAAACAATCGCTCCCTTGCTCGAAGCTCAAATTGCATTTACCATAACAAGACCAAACCCAAAATGTCTGATAGCAAACCTCGCTACCCTCCATAAATCATTGACGGACGCCACCTCCCACGAGTTTCAAGAGTGATTGAGGTCTCGCACAAGTTACATTTCCATCTCCCGTACACAAGGTGCATTGAGAGGACAGGGAGGTTGGTCCTCGCAGTTTTGGCCATGTGGTATTCATGAATGCCCACACGTTAGCTCCGTTAATCACCCCCATCGAGGAACAATACATTGAGTTTTATTAGGCTAATCATAAGAATTTTTCCTCATTTTGGGTTCTATATCCGATTGTTTTATTTTCCTCGAAAAAGGTTCTACATCTGTTTGTTACAGTAAAAAAATTGATTTTTCGTTCTTGCGTAAGCACGAAACAAGCGAATGAACTTATCGTATCAACTCCCAAAAAGTAGGTAAGATCTCAAGCCTCATTATAGTGCATTAATAGTAATCAATAGAATTTACAAGGTTTGGGAAGGCCACTGAACTCTAGAATGAGGTTTTTACCAATACCTTACCCAAATTCGCGAGATGCACTTACAAATACTGACACACACGCTCTTAGATCCAAATTAGAGTCAAATTGTGAACTAAACTGCTCAGAAAGTTTACCTGTTGAACACTGGTTTACTTAAAGCTGTATTACCACCCATCCATTTTGACCATGATGCAATACTTTGTTTAGCTAACCATTACAACTCATTAAACCAAAGCAATGTTCATCCTACAAATGGATGTACCTTTTTAGAGGTGTCCGAGGAAACTATGGCAAAAATGTTGAGATTACCTGTTAAAGGAAACAATATTAGCGATAAAGAACTAAACAATGAATTTATAACTTGGGTTGAAGATGAAAAATTGAGCTTTCTACAATGTTTGGTTGAATGCAACAAACTCTGAAATTTCGGCCCTGTAATTCGTCTTGCAATTTGTCCTTCTGCTGCCACACGTGCGGAAAAGAGATGCCCAATAAGCTGTACAGACCAATTAGATGAGGAGAGAGAAGAATGTGTGTGATGAGATGATGCCAAATGAGGTTTGAGGTCTCATATTTAGACAAGTCGTTGTGTGTGAAGAGACATGTCTCTTGGGCTTTATGAGCCTACATGATGATGTGGTCGACCTTGACAATTTGCACGTGTGGGCATAAATTCAAAAACACATTTTTGCTTATCCAAATTTAATGATTTTTAGGTCGATTTTGGTCCTCTTGAAAAGAGGAATTCAATGCAATAATCATCTCCATCAAATGAGCTGTCCAAAGTGGAATTTGGCCCTAGTTGCCAATTTTAACAATCCCTCTCAACTAGGGAGAATTCCACCTGCCAATCCATCCATCATCATGTTTTCATCATGTACTGACTTTGCATCTCATCTCAACTCTGCTGAACATTGATTTATTAATGAAGAAGAATCAATCAAGAGTGAGTCACAAGACGTTGCCACTCTCCATTGACCGAAGTCAATCCATGGGTAGAACCCCAATCAGACTTGATCCCAGATCAAGTTGTTGAACACCATGCATCCTAGACATAGGGAGTACAACAGTACACGATGCGTCCATCTATAGTGTTATGGTCCCTGTCCACTTTTTCCAACTCATAGGCCAGATGAGAGGTACTTTCCATGAGTCTTGGACTACATGGGTAGGATGTATGCTGGGGCATCTGCAGGAGAAGGTCAACCACTCATCTTGTTCATATGTCATAGGAGAAGGTGAACCACTTATCCTATGCATATATCATCAATCGTAGGGGATGGTGAACGGCTCACCCTACACACATGTCAACCATCATGGGGTATCACAGGGGAAGGTGAACTACTCACCTTGTACACATCGCACGTATAGGGGAAGGTGAACCACTCACCCTATGGTCGCTCATAGCTCCAAGAAGTACCCCAAGCCCTAAGGAGCTCCCAAAGCTTAGTGTCCAACTCAAGCGAGACTCTCATGAGAGGGTCCTTCCACAACTCCAAGTCTCTTATAAAAGGCTAAGAATTTGACCTTCCCCAAAGGTCTCTCTTGGTTGTCTTTTTCACTAGAAGGGAATGGTCCCTTATTGTGTTTCCTAGCTGCACAACTCAGAAAAACACCTTCACGATTCATGTTGAACTCGGGCATCCCTGTGACCATCTTTGTTACCCCAGGTAAGGCTTTGTAATGTAAGTGGGCAAATCTTTGGTGCCATAGCTCAAATTGAAGAGAAGTATTGTTTGCCAAAGCTCCCAAAGGACTTCCTCCAACTTGATAAAGACTGTCAACAGACCAGACAGGTTAGAATGGACCAATTGAAGAATATTGGTTGTCTTGCTTTCACTAGAAGGGAATGGTCCCTTAGTGTGTTTCCTAGCTGCACAACCTTGACAAACACCTTCATGATTCATGTTGAACTCGGTCATACTCGTGACCATCTTCCTTATAAGCTATGTAACTGGATTCGTCCTATGGGCCCCACGAATTCCGAATCCATCGTGTCCGACGCGATTCTCTCCAGATTCGTGTCCAAAACCCATGACACGTCGTGTCCTTTTTTGATAGGTTGAATCAGACTGTGTATCACGATTTTGGCAGCGTGTCACGATTTTAGGAAGCGTTTTGGCAGCTTCATGATCAAGTCTAGGCCCTAGTATTGATATGCTATTCATGGTAATGTTAAATTCTTAAAGTAAAAGTGACATTCTCCTTAATCTTCATTTTCATCCTTTTACTTAAATTTTTAACATTACCATGAAATGACTCAGGATGTTTGAGAGTGGTTGCGGCCTCATTGGATTTCATATGGAGAAAGTAGAATTTTAGATTTAATTCAAAATCCAGCACATTTATCAGTTTTTCAGGATTTTAGGATTGGGGGATTGCAAAGTTTCCATAGAATTTTGTCATGTATTAGGGTATGGAACACGTATTTAATCAAGAGCATCAAACCAGGAGCTTCTGAAAATGTCGCTCCCGCTCTCGTTTTCGCTCCTGCTCCCCGCTTTCGCTCCCGCTCCCAAGTAACAGTGTTCCTGATGATATGGGTCTGGACACAAGTGTTGAGTTGGTATTGGCCAACATGGATCTCAATTATCCAGTGCTAGAGCCTGTTAGATTTGATGACTTAGAGGGGTCATCCTCCACACTAGTAGATGCAAAGGCGACTATGGATACAGGGGAGGAGGAGGATGTAGAGGAGAGCAGTGGGGACCATGATGATGAGGACATTGATGCTGATTGATGCCTTGAGGCTTGTATACTCGTAGTTGTTTTATATTTTCTATTTCTATTTGCCATTGGCATTGCACCAGCATCACCTATGTAACACTTTGATTTGATGACTTAATGAGAAAACTACAATTGTCAGTGTGTTTATCTTACTATCTTGTAGTTGTAAGTTGTCTTTCAGTTATGAATTATGAATCATGATTTAATAGATTTATCATTTATGTGACCAGTACCACTCACATTTATTTGAATTTTGTATGTACTATACATGCTAATAGCTATAGATGAAGATCTATGTTTGAAATCAATAAATTTGTATCATAATTAAAAATTTGTGTAAGAATATCTAATTTTTAATATATATAGTATATATATATATTATATATATATATATATATATATATATATATACATATAAAATAATATATAACGAATCCTACGTGTCTTGTTTCGGGGGGTCAACGTGTCTGAATCCGACACCACGAATCCCGAATCCCCGTGTCAGGTGACTTGGCTTATAAGGCTTTTTTGTAATGTAAGTGGGCAAATCTTCGGTGCCATAGCTCAGATTGAAGAGAAGTATCGCTTGCCAAAGCTCCCAAACGACTTTTTACAACTTCATGATGTTACGGGCAACATACCAGACAAATCAGAATGGACCAATTGAAGAATATTGGTTGTCTTGCTTTCACTAGAAGGGAATGGTCCCTTAGTGTGTTTCCTAGCTGCACAACCCTGACAAACACCTTCATGATTCATGTTGAACTTGGGCATACCTGTGACCATCTTCCTTACCCCAGGGAAGGCTTTGTAATGTAAGTGGGCAAATCTTGAGTGCCATAGCTCAAACTGAAGAGAAGTATTGCTTGCCAAAGCTCCCAAAGGACTTCCTCCAACTTGATAGAGATTGTCAACCCTAACTCCAAGAGTAAATGCATCTTTAGGGTTTCTTTGCCAAATACGTACCTTTCCATAAATGGATGCTATCTTGAAGCCTTTATCTTCCATCACAGAAATAAACACTAGTTTCTTCTTCAAATCGGGCACATACAATACTTCTTGAAGATTGAATTAATTGTTTGACCTTGATTCAAGTGAAGAGTGACAAAACCTATCCATTTCACAGGGTAGGTGGCGTTATCTCCACACATGATCTTCAAACTAGTCTTCTTTTCAACCAAATTTGAGAGGGCCTTCTTGTACCTAGCATTTCTTGTCCTCTTGGGAGGTCGACCATTTCCATTTCGAGCAACGGGAGCATTCATCTTCCCTTTTTTGTTGAACCTGTTGTGCCTTTGATTGCCATTGCCTTTGAAATTGTTGTGGTTGATGTTGACGTCATCCCTTGGAGAATTCTTCTTGTGAGGACACTCTCTGGCATAGTGGCTGAACCTGTTGCAATTGTAGCACCTTCCTTTTCTTCCTCCTTTGAACCCCTTCTTGAATCCTTGAGCCTGTCTCCTTGGACCAACATTATTCTTCCTCTTTGCATGAGCAAAGAAGGCATTAGGTTCATTTCCATTGGAGGGCTTATCTCTCTCCATCATCCTTGTCTCCTCTTGAGTGCATCTAACCAATAACTCATCAAAACCAGGTATCCTGTCATTGTTGTGCCTTTGATTGCCATTGCCTTTGAAATTGTTGTGGTTGATGTTGACGTCATCCCTTGGAGAATTTTTCTTGTGAGGACACTCTCTGGCATAGTGGCTGAACTTGTTGCAATTGTAGCACCTTCCTTTTCTTCCTCCTTTGAACCCCTTCTTGAATCCTTGACACTGTCTCCTTGGACCAACATTATTTTTCCTCTTTGCATGAGCAAAGAAAGCAGTAGGTTCATTTCCATTGGAGGGCTTATCTCTCTCCATCATTCTTGTCTCCTCTTGAGTGCATCTAGCCAATAACTCATCAAAACCAGGTATCTTGTCATTTTTGTGCCTTTGATTGCCATTGCCTTTAAAATTGTTGTGGTTGATGTTGACGTCATCCCTTGGAGAATTCTTCTTGTGAGGACACTCTCTGGCATAGTGGCTGAACCTGTTGCAATTGCAGCACCTTCCTTTTCTTCCTCCTTTGAACCCCTTCTTGAATCCTTGACCCTATCTCCTTGGACCAACATTATTCTTCCTCTTTGCATGAGCAAAGAAGGCAGTAGGTTCATTTCCATTTAAGGGCTTATCTCTCTCCATCATCCTTGTCTCCTCTTGAGTGCATCTAACCAATAATTCATCAAAACCAGGTATCCTGTCATTGTTGAGATTAGTGGTGACAAATACATCCCAAGGTATTGAAAGACCTCCAAGTGCAATTAGAGTGAGCTCCTTGTCAGCAATAACTTCTCCAATAGATAGTAGGTCATTCTTGATTTGAGTTATTCTCATGAAGTAGGATTGGGTAGATTCCCCTTTATCCATATTGATGTCCTTCAACTTGTTTTTGAGAAAAAGGATTTGATTTGCATTGTTCACTTTGAACATCCCAACCAGCTTATCATACATCTCCTTAGATGTTCCTAAATCAGAGATATAGGCAACCAAATGCTCTTGAATGTAGTCAATGATAATTTTCTTAGCTTTGACCTCACCTTTCTTATACTTCGTCTTAGCAATAGTCGGTGCATTTGAAGGATTCTCCACCACTTTTCCCTTCACATAGTCCATTGCACCATACTCTTCCAAAGTCAAGTCCAAAGTCATTTTCCATGCATGATAGTCAGATTTGTCATTGACCTTGTCCTCGGTCTTGAAGTAGGATGTAGAAGCCATGGAGACGTGTCCAATAGTCTTTTGATTCTCCAACAGGTCGCTCTTAGTGATTGCTTTTCTCTTTCTTGCTTGGGGCTTTGTCTTCACTTGGGCTCTGACACCATGCTAAATTTAGTTAACAATGATATGTTCTATGCTTAGCTCAATTACTTCAATGTCCTTTAAGCAGCCCAATGACAATTTCCAATTTAGATTTCCAATAGCAATCACATTAACCATAAATCACATTGGCAGTAACTGTAGATAGAACATGAATAATAAAATGCGGAAGACAAGCCAAGACAAGAGGACACCAGATTTGGCGAATGCTAGGGAAAAACCCCAAGATGGGGAAAACCATTTGATCAATTCTTCTTATTATTATATGAAATGTTCAACAGAGATAGAGTACAAAAGTCAAAATTGACTTGCCAAATCACAGTCGAAACAACCCTGTCAAATCTGCAGTCAACATTAGTCAAATTCTACCCTAGCCAGAAAGTCAACGTAGGTCAATGCAACAACAAATCATACTCTTTGCAGCTCGGTCATACCCAGTCAAACTCGGCCTTCTAAGGTGGTCAAAGTCAGCCCAAAACAGTCCTGAAAACAATGGTCAAACTTGGTCAACTTTTGCGGTTAGGCTTGTGGTTAACCCTGCGATTGGTCTGCAGCCAAAGTCAACAAAATGCCTCTGTCCCTGTGCCAATAAATGTGGCCTGCCAAAAATGAAATTCTGACCCAAAAATCGCAGTCAAATGTAGTCAAAACACCCCTGGTCAACGCTAGAAAAACCTGCAACAGAATCTGAAATTTCAACCTAGTAATCCATCTTGCAATTCGTCCTTCTGCTGCCACACGTGTGAGAAAAAGAGATGCCCAATAAGCTGTACGAACCAATCAGATGAGGAGAGCAAATAATGTGTGATGAGATGATGCCAAATGAGGTTTGAGGTCTCTCATATTCATACAAGTCGTTGAGGGTGAAGAGACATGTCTCTTGGGCTTTATGACCCTACTTGATGATGTGGCCGTCCTTGGCAATTTGCACGTGTGGGCATAAACTCAAAAACACATTTCTGTTTATCCAAATTTAATGATCTTTAGGTCGATTTTGGTCCTCTCAAAAAGAGGAATTCAATGCAATAATCATCTCCATCAAATGAGCTGTCGAAAGTGGAATTTGGCCCTAGTTGCCAATTTTAATAGGGACATTACAAATGGAGATGAACCAGTTAAATTAAATCCTACCAAGGACGCAAAAACAACAAACCCAACTATTGGACAGGATACTGTGGAGAAAGTTTCCTCTACAGATAGTAGCCTGCCTTTGGCAACTTCACTGAAAAGAAGGCCAGCTGATACAGACCTTGATGAACAGGGTGTGTGGTCAAGAGTAGACACGAAGATGACAAAGATACTGTCTTCCAAAAGGCCAACAAAGAATTAACAGAGCAAGTATAAGGCTTGTTGAAAGAAATGCAACCTAAAGAGCCTGCAGGTCCAGCTGTGCTCATTGCCATGAATGTAAATACTGAGAAGCTTACAAAGACAAAGGATAAAGAAATGATGCTTGTTGCAAAAAGAGTAGAAATTACGAAAGAATCAGCCAGTCAAGCCATGGCTTCTAGTGTAGGCCTCAGGCTCCTATCTTCCACTAATTTTGATCATAATACTTTTGATTTAATTGTCAATTAGCTAGAGATCAAGGCTGGAACAGAGCTCATTGGTTCCAAAACCACTTCCATTAATGTTGATTTAAGCCAGGTACCTGACACAGATATTGTGGAATGGCATTAAGCAAACAGGAGAAGTGGTTACTAAAAGATTAATAGAGTCCACTGCTAGCAACAAAATACTGCAGACTCTTTTAACCAAGGTTGAAGTGCAGTTTGAATAATGCAAGGGTAGTTGACAAATGCAAAGCAAATAAGATTAAAGATTTGGAAAATTGATAGTCAGTTTGTCAGGCTTTTCTAAAGATGGGGCTGCTACAAAAAGGTTATTGGAGTCAAAAGGATAAAGAAATCAAAGAGTTGAAAGCAACTTTAAAGTTTTCTGAATATGAGGTGTTAGATAGTTGCAACATATCAACATAAAGAAGAACAAGGGAGGAAAGCACAATAATTGCAGAGAATACTTACTATAAAAGAAGTTGGCAGATTTGAAAGAACAAATCATCAAGCAGAAAAAGAATTTGAGGAAAAGGAGAATAAATATCAGACTAAAATAGATGAATATAAAGCCGACGTTGATACCATTCTTCAGCAAGACACGGAAATATTGATGGTGACAAAATGAAGTTCTTTGAAATAAAAATTGTTGAACTAGAGGAGCAAATTAAAAATCAACAACAGGAGAAGGAACAACTTGTGCATTGAAGGAGTCCAATTGGTGTTAAAGGCAAACAAAGAAGAGCTGCAATCCTTGCAAAATTATATAGGAAATACCACATTGGGAAGAGCCACATTAAGGAAAAGAATAAAATCTGGGAAATGATATATGAAAGGATCACTAGAATTAGATCCTATGTGAATATTCTGCCTTGCTGCGAGACAATTATCATTGCTAATGCTCATATAGACATGAAGAACGTAACTCCTGTAGTAGATGAAAGGTTGAAGGAAATGGATCAATTTATTAATTGTTTGAATTCAGTCATTCCTTCAATGCATAAGATCAGGGATATGCTCCTATTAGTAGTGAAGAAGCTGTTTTTGAACAATTATTGGTAAATTCTCTTTGCAGGGATTTCAATGTGTTGGCTCTTCTAGATACGATGATTCAACAGTTGCCTTCCGCTCCTTGTCAGCTCAAGTCTGAGATTGCTGTAGCCTATTTAATATTAAAAAAACAACAATGGCTACCCCCAGCTAAATGGGATAAATTTGTGAAGTTGAAAAGATATTTTTAATTTACTCAATGGGCCAATCTTGCTCCAGTCATATAGGGTATCAAATCGGTCCAACCCTTGCAGTCCGTGATAGAGAATATTGTAGAACTAGAGGAAGAAGGGACTTTTGATGTTTTCCAAAGGCCTAAGAAGAAAAAGATCCACAATACGAAAGGCTCTATGGCTGACGCGTCAGCGAGATGAAAAATATATCTTGCAAGTAATTTATATTTATGGGATTATATAATGTAATTTTTTAATTAAAAGATAGTTATATAGACAGTTGCTAGGATATTATTTTATAAGGGCCTCAATTTTACTTTGAGGGGGTTGGCTTTTTGGAGGTGAAACTTTTTTTTGAATAGGCATAGTGCACACTTTGTTTGCCTGCTCATGATGACAATGTAATTTTATTATATGCAATTATGATTAATAGTGTTTTTTTTAAGTGTTTTATGTTTTGTTGCTTTTGTGTTGGTATATCCTAGTACACATGAATGATTAATAGTTCGACACAATCAAATTGATAACTCATTTCAGATATATTACTTGATTTATTTCTTTTCAGATATACATTATTTGAAGGTTTAAGTCAAGATTTTTGGCTGATCTGTTGCAGGTTGGAATCATATTGATACACGATGTTGTATGGTTTCATTGCACATTTCATTTGAAATATAAATACATGCTTGTGATATATGTTTTATTTTCTGGTTTATTTTTCTTTGTTCACTCTTTATTTTTATTTTCAGTTAATTCTGTAATGTATTTTCCTTGTTAGTTATTTCCAACACTTATCAATCTTGATTGCATATTTGAAATTTACACTTTAAAGTCATTGATGATTTGTTTTATATGAGGGATATAAAGCAATGATTTTACCCATCAATGCCTATGCCAGTAGCTAACCCGTCAATGGCTACGTATTGATCTACTAGGAGTGATGGATGTGAATGCTATAATGTGGTATCAGAGGTCAACTTCAAGCAATTCCTTGTGTCCTGACTCCTACCACAGCCGGGTATACTGAGAGAGTTGTTCAATGAATGCTTTTAGAATTCTTTATGTCGCCTGAACAATCTGAGGGACATGTTCATCACCATCCAAACTGCTATTGCAAGGCATATGCTATAAATTGCCCATTTCTGGATGTTCCATTGTCATTGTGGGTTTTGTTTGTTGTTTCTTCATTTATCATAAACACAGGCTACTATTTTGGTGTTCTGTCCTGAAACAATTATGTCTTATGCTGCCACCTTTGTCTGGCAGCATGTTATCATCTGACCACATTCTCATCTCTATGTTACCAGGAAAATCTAGTTTTCCCAACCAACACATTTTACAATTGTTAAATTATAGTGGATGCCAGTAGCTACCGATTCATTTCTAGTATTCTGTCTTTATAAAATCAAGATATCTATTGATTATTTTATAAGATTCAAACTTGATAAAATCCTGGTTTTCCTGCCCCACTCCCACATGTGCCTTTCTTCTCTATGCAGACCTTTAACAGTCTTTTTTCCAATGATGCCTTTATTATTTCACCAAACACGATGAACCACCACCTCTGAAGACAGAAAGATGTAGTAGAATGCTCTTACCAAGCTCCGAGTGTGTTGGAAACCAATCTGCCCAGATTGCCATGGTTGAATCTTCCTGGACAAGATCTCTTCCAAGTTCCTACTCATAGTGGCACTGACTATGTAGTATGTGCTTTTTTATCTCAGTCATTTATATCTGTACCTAGTCTTAAATTTTTTTTAATGACCTCTTTATCTTTATAAAATATTGAATTTTCAATATTTAACAAATTCCCAACCGTGTTTATTTTTATTATTTTATGTGTGGTTGACAGACACTGGAGATCAGTGGCTGCTACTTCCACAAAAACTATCTGGGCAGATCCACCCAAGGGGATCACATCCTGCCAGCTAATTAGCAGAGCCTAACTCCAAGAGCGTGGAGGAGAATTGACCCTGTGACCTCCCGTTAGCAAGGTCCTTTAACGTCAGGAACTCGACTAATTGAGCTAACCATTGGGGCTACAAATTTCCAACCTTTTATATGCAGTGTGACAGATTTTACATCCTACTCAAGAGTCAAAAATTCAAATAGCATTGGCTTAATGTTCATCTTTGCAATCTCATGTTCGATAAAAACACCTTTCCAGTTATAGACATGGACTGGTATCACTTTGATACCATGCAGGAAGTTACAGTTCACATGTTTAGACAATGGTAGAGAGAGAGCAAAGAGTTGGGTTTATTATTAACATTGCAATTGACACATCTTAATATCTTATACATGATAAATCACCATAGATGACATTTATATAGCGGACCCCTAGTTGGTTAGGTGTTCTAATATCTACCCCCAACAGCATCATTTGACATTATTGAACACATTTGACATATAAAGTGACACAAGCATTTGAGACCCTTGGGAACATTGATTGTTATCACCCTAATACCCTCCCTATTTCCCAAGTAACCATCTGAGCAACATCTCCAGGTTCTAATAACTTGCTGCAGAGGGAAAATTGCAAAAAAGATTGCGAGGAGAATAGATAACGCCATACTGTATGAATCATGTCAAATATAGTGATTCTCTCAGCTACCAGGATATCCTGAGTGTACCGTTTATGCATTTTTTTTTTCTAATCTAGTCGTCACTAATTCCCACAGGTATGTGGGAGTTGCATCTATGCCAAAAGTAATGCCCAAGTAACTGATGGTCTGTCCAGGTTGTATTAAGTTTCCACTTCTTGACAAGGCCAATCTGGGAAGCTATCCTGACTAAAGTTTCCACACAGATCTGTGTACCATGTTTTTCTTTTTTCCAATTGGCGTTTCTTCATCTCTAATTATATGTGCAATGACCATGTAATTCTTTTTTCAATATGGTATATCTTGGTTTTGTGCAGTACTTGATATTATATTTGGTGTGCAGTAATTGTCATAATCTTGGTGCAGTATTTAACCTTTGATCTACTTTGTCCTATAGAGGACTTATTGGAATTTTCTGTTGCTATATAATGTTTGCAGGGTCAACAGGAAAATGGAGGCAAATAATATTTAGAAACATTTGATGGGCATAGAATTGGAAGAGTTGTGCTTTTGAATATATTTGGGGATTACATATGATCTCCACAATTATGCTAATTACCCATGTCTGATTATGCTTTTTGAACTATGTCTTGGATTCTTGAACTGGATTGAGATTGGATACAAAGATGATGCTTTTTCTTTAAATATCTAGTTATGTGCTCCTTGTTGCAAAAATCCGTGTGTCAATTTGATCAGATGTTTGTGTAGTATTCAGCTTGATAGATGATGCATTGCTTGCTTTGCCCTTTCATTTGCATGGTTTTGAATCCCTATGTATATTTTTGCTGAAGGCCTCTGAAAAGAAATAATTTTGGTATTGACGTACTTTATAATCACTTTCATGTCTAATTGAAATTTATGTTGCGCTCATGTAAAGTTATTGCTATTATGAAGCATTTAACAAATTGTCTTCAGAAATACCGAAAATAATTAAAGAGTTGCTATTGGATGCAATCCTTTATTACACTAACAAAGGATATAGAAGTTGAGTTTTTATTCTGTAGTATAAATATATTTATGTTCTAGTATTTTTGTGAAAGCGCTTCCCTTTTAAAATATATATTGATTATTTTAAAATATATAATTTTTAAATGCTATTTTCTCTTTTGAGTAGTAATAAACTTTTCCTTTCTTTACTAGGCAGAGTAATAAATACAGGACTTTTATTTCATTGAGCATTTTCATTTTGTAACATTGAGAAAATCTATTGTAATTTAGTCTGTCAAACGAGTGGCGGGGACCACCATCACTGGCTGCTATTTGCAAATGCAGGTCAACACATAATCATTATTCAAGGAAAACCATGCCACTTAGAATGACCCACTGGTGATTTGTAAGGGGACAAACTTCCACTTCTGCCACATGCCACTGGGTCGTGGACCATTATCCCATTGCCTTACGTCTAAGGAAGATGAGCTCTTAGCTGACCATTTGTTTTAGGTCATTCTCCAAAACCATTCATTGAGCATATTATACTGTCGTGTCTATGCCAAATTTCAAATTTGGCATAATTTTTTGTTTCATGGGAATGGTTAATTCATCTTTCTATTTTCTGTTCTATGTTTGTTCTCCTAGAATTGAAAATTTATAGAGTTATGTAGATGTAAAACAGTAATTTTGATTATTGTTGAGATAGCGTATTGGCTTGGTAACAATCTCTCTCTATATGTGCATGTGTTATTTCTGGTATTTTTCTCTCTATATGATAGCTGAGTTGTTTTTATATTGTATACATATGAAATCTCTCTTTCATATATAGAGATATTTTTATTTTGTCTTGTGTCTATATTTTTTCCATGAAACAAAGCAGTCCACCCTCCAACCTGTAGGCAAGGATAATATTCTTTAGGGTTCAAAGCCATTCAACAACAAGGCTTGAAGCTATAACAACAATATACTCAATATAAACTCATCATCTGACTTGTGGGAATTGAACCTAGGTGGGAAGGATTAAAATAATTCCTTTTGATATAAATCCAATTTACAATATATATATATATATAATATGAAATGATTAAGGTTTGTATTATAAAAAGGGTTGCATAACAAGAAGTCGATAAGTGCATATTGTCAAAAAGCTTTAATATGGAAATTTTCTAAATCTTATTGCCTTTTTTGAACGAAAAAAGAGGATTGGAAAGCCGTTGACTTCCAGAAAAAACTACTAGTATATATCATTACATATGAACTTTGGAGTAATTTAACCTTACACATCAAAGAAGTCTTTAGACATTATAGATTTATGTCCATGGGCTCCCTTGGATTGTCCTTGAGCTAATATTCATTGACATTGATTTCCTTGACCTTTTTTCACTGAACCTACTGAACCTATTTCACTAGAATGAAGGAGCCATTATAGGATTGTTCCTCAATTGGAGATTGTGGAACCATTTGCGTAATTTTTTCCCGCAACATATTGTTTTCATTTTTTAGAGTGGAAATCTTTGCTTTGTATGCCGATAAATTGTTGAGGATGAAACATATTTATGGATCACAAGGTTGATTCTAATTGATTTGAAGTTGCCAAATATGCTCCAGATCAGCCATGTGCCTTCTAACTTCAACTCTTAGGTGAGAGATGCTTGCACAATTATCAGAATTGGAAAGAAAAACGGCCCAATGCCACATTATGGATGCTTGCTTGAGAACCAAAAGATTTGGATAACAATAGAGCAAGGAGGAGCTAGAATTGCTCTCCACTAAATCGTAGAAAATTATGAAAAGCAAGGGACTCGGATAATGAAAGATGAAGCGAAACAAAGTAATCAAGATGGAGAAAAACAAAAAAATTTAGGAGGGACAAGTAAAACCTTGAAGGGGATGTAGGGGTTGGTGAAGCAAAAAGAAAAATTGAGCACTGGAGCCAATGAAACCATCTCGATGTTGCGAGTGAGACCCATGGCATCAATTGGAGAACTCCAACAAAATCATGGTAAAGCCAAAGAGGAAAGAGTTGCAAATGAACCAAGAAGTGCCACTCATAACATGAGCTAGAGAGATTATCTCACTACAAATAATTATATTGCTAGCAGGGGGGAATAAAGGGGGGAGAACGATTCTCTTGAGTTTAAGTACCAGAATGATTCACTTGAGTTTAAGTACCATCTTCCTCAAGATGTGGAAGAGGTTCAAGAGGTGATGCGACATATGTCATGCATGTGGAAGGGGCTTAATAATTAGGATGAGTGGATGGTAATTGGCATGAAAACACATTTTTGATGGATTCAATGGACAAAGATAGATAATTAGGGAATATCGAAATCGTATTTTGCCATAGAGGTGAGGAGTTGTTGATGGGAGGTCACCTATGTGGCCAAAGCATTGACATATTCATTATGCTTTTTGAGAACATGGGAAAATTTTACCTATTCAAATTTCTGTATTTCTTGTTGTATTCAAACAAAATTCCAATTCATGGAGTGGACATTTGTTTAAAGTTCAATGAAGTTATCCTTACAAGGCTTCACTAACACAACTGTCACCACAAAAGCGAAGAGTGGTTAGTGGAGTTAGCATTGGAGGGAGGGGCAATGAATTTTTAGCAAGACAAAGCTTGAATAGATCCCTTATCTTGGCTTTGGAAAGGATGTATTGATCGACATCAACTATTTTAAATTTTTATGATGATGCAATTATATATTTTGATAGTATTTCATTTTTTATTTTTATTTCGTAATTAAATGTCATTTTGATGTTGATGATTGTCATGTCATTTCCTATTTGGGGCTGACATTGGTCTATTTAATATAATAAAGAAAATTAATTACTCGATTTTATCATGTTGTTTCTATTTTATTTTTTGTAAGCCAAAAAGTTTCTATTAAATAAAAAAAGATTTACATCGGTGAATGTAGTTCCTCAAAATTCTTTTGGCCTCACTCCTACTGGATTGCCGGATTTGTTGTCTAGAAGAAAACAACTAAAACAAATGTCAAGTTGCCAGTGCAATCTTATTAACCAAAGTCGAAATGACCAATGAAACCAGAAAACACTGAATACCAATACTACCTACAACCATCAAGGGGATCAAAAGAGTTGATCGGAGTTGGGTTCTTTGGTTTGGCGCAAGGTGATGGAGGTATGAAATCACAATGTACATGCTTTTCCATGTATGCAAGCCTCCCTTCCAAGTGTTCCAACTTCTCATAGATTCTCCTTTGACCCCTCTACAAGGCAGTTAGATGGTCTTGCATTTGCCATTGATTGCATTGAAGGTTGTTTATAAATCTGATGACCGCATTCCTATCATTATGGCAACCCCTATTGAGCTACCCTAGGAGGAGGGTCACATGTCTAAGATGGCTATTAAAAACATCCAAAGGGGGTGGGGCGGTAATTCCACGGTTCCAGGTGATTGTGCGGGGTTGGGGTCCATTGCTTTGCCCAAGCCTCGATCCCCCATAATATGCACATTGTTGTCCCCTTGGACCTGTACCCCTCCTCACCCTTCCATGCTAGTGGTGCATAGTCTTCCTAGCTGGGACCCAAAGAGGCTTGAACACCAAGTTATGTCTCGTGGACCTACAACACAACGCAACCAGAAAACCACTCGAGCCACGATGCAACTAGTCAACTATAAACCTACAATAATGGCTTGCATAATAACCCTTATTTATACCTCTCAAACCGGCCAATAATCTAGACGACCACCAATTGAACACCACCCAAGGGACAATGGGAACCCCCTGCTCTTGCTTTACGCCCTTGGCCTCAAACAAAAAAATGACCAGTGTAAGACGTCCCTGGTCACTAACTAACAAACTAAAATGCCCAAAAACCACGAATCTAATCATCCTAGTTGCTGGAACTCCAAAAACTCCACACCCAGACACTAGAATCACACCACAATGAAACTAGACACTAAGCGTGACCGACAAAGGTGGGGGCTGAGCTCAAACCTTTTTGGCCCGTCTCTTCAAAACACCACCAAAAACCCTTAGCACAACCCATATCTTTATTATGACACCTACGACAATAATTCACAACAAAATATGCAGAACAAGGCCAGGGTTCCTTAGAGAAGAAATGCCCACCTATACCTTTGATAATTGTACAAAAGACCACTCAACGAAATAAGAAATCCTTATTGAGAACTTGAGGAAAGGTCTTCAACCTAATTCAAACCAGCGATCCAGCACGTGAAGGCCCCACAATACTGATATCTTCTCATGCCTTCAAGAAATGCTCTAGCTGGAACCTCTTATGCCAGGGTCCCATATTTGCTTCCCCCGAGTCTCCTTACTAAATTATTCAACTTGCCAATCTTCCACTGAGAGTTGCCAAGCTTTTTCATAAGATTTCCATTTCTAGTTCAACTCATGCAAATTGCCAACTTGCATAGGCGTAACTGGACCTATGTCACCACTCTATATTAAATGCTAGAACACAAATAACCAACATCGCAGTAGAAACACAAGATTAAATAACCCATCAAATGTCCTCCTAGAGCGTCTTTTCCACGGGCGTGCATGGCGCCTTAATGCCACGCCTCTTGTTTTTATCCTAGATTAGATCGGTGGGTGGCAGCCCCCCCACACAGATCCCAACGCTGCCTTGGTCTGCCACCCCCGTTGGGGATGTTGTTTCTAAGTTTTAAAATCTTGCAAATAAGATTATTGAGCTCACTTTTGTTTTCTTGAGTTAACACTTAAATATTAATGGTGTTATGAACACTTATAGAATGGGGTCTAATATCTTTATAGGGTGTGCATTTAAAAGGAAAATATGGTTGGGCTTATATCTTGTTAGAATTGTAAAATGTTGTCAAATATCTTTATAGGGTGCATGCTTCAAAGGAAAATGTGTGTGAGCTTATATCTTGAATTGCAAACTTTATGTATTGCCCACCTCCCAATATTCCTAACAAACTCATCTGAGTTTGTTCTTATTTCATTGATAATTGTCTTATTCTTGAAGCTTGCAATAGTAGATACAGAATTTTGGTCCTTTAACTTAACGTTAATTGCCTCTTAGAAGTAAATTATTTTTCCCTTATTCTTAATCTCATTGTAGACCCATAGATTTTTATTTTTGTGTTTAAGTTATGAAAATATTAATGATATTGACATTATAAAGGGCATCCTCTTCTAATAGGAATTGTCCCTTTCTTCATGTTAGCCAACTTATAAGTACCTTATCATAGCCATTTTTTTTCAATAATAAAAAAATGTTGGTTTTATTATGTACATGTAAAAAGCAGTACATCTAGTTGAAATGTAGGCGCTCTCAAAGAAAAGGTGACCATCTTGCTATATAATCCTTCCAGCATGTAGCCCCACTTGGCCACAGGTCCACAATGAACCACATAGAAAGCATAGATAACATATAACATAAATTAAACGGTATATAAAGTCCATCATCTAGCCCATCACAACAAAAAATAAAAGAGTGTCGAGACATATGGAAAGTAAACCAAAATAAAGAACCTGTCATTGTAAAAATATAGCATCAACAAATGTGGATAAGCCAACAGTTGTCCCCTTCAGGGGAAGGGAAGGAAACCAACATCATAGGAACAACCATCTTGTGGAGTAGTGATACCCAGCTTGGACATGTCATCAACAATGGAGTTGTGTTCCCTGTGAATGCGCTGAACGGAAACCTCCTGAAATGTGACCATGAGATGTTTGATGTTCCGGAGCCATTCCTGTATATTGGATTTTCCCAGAACATGATTTATGATGCATTCTGAGTCCCCAAAGATCTTTAGATTTGGAATATTTAAAAAAATTTGCGAACCATAATAGCCCCCATAGGGCCATTGCTTCAGCGCTCATATTGGTAGCACTGCCACCTCCCCAGTGAATCTTATATTGATGGTTTTTTTCCATGCAAATCCAATTTCCACATCCACACTTACCACTTTGTTCTATTCCATCAAAGAAACCCGCAGGGTAGGATAAAATTGGGCTCGTAGTCTTGAGTGAGTGTCGATGTCGCTGAGGATTGGATAACACAAGTGGTCTCGACATATTATAATGTTGTTGACAGTCTGTTCCACATTGAGTGGTTTCCCTTCAAATATAATAAAATTTCTAGATCTCTAGATATTTAAAAAAGTGACAAGTGGAATGACCCTCCATGGTTTAGTTTTTCTACTCCACAATAACAAACAAGATTCAATCAACACATGATCAGTATAGGGGAAAGAGAGTTTACTAGAGATCTTGTGCCAAATATTGATATTAATAAGATATGTCAATTGCTCTCTTCTCTAGTGTGCATAAAACAAAATACCCAAACCTTGCATGATTCTCTTCCTCAGATTGTCCTAGGTGAGAGTTTTGTTCTTCCATGCCAACTAGGTGTATAAAATGACCTTTATCGAAATCTTAATCTTCCAAAATCTTGTAAACCAACATACATCAAGTGAGTTATGTATGCAGCTACAAATGTAATGATAGGTGTCAGAGACAGAGATAGATCCTCACTTCATAATCTCGTCCTACCCCATCTGATCTCTGCCCTCAGTCTTGCACATACCGGATTGGTGCATCTCAACCAGAATTTGCTCCCAAATTCTGACCACATCTCCTGAAGCCCGATCTCCCCCACCCTATTCCAAACAGGTAAGATGCTAGACCATGTATTGATTGCCTGATCAAGTTAGAAATATCCTCTATTGTTTAAGCTGCAAGTGAGCTGGTAAGAGAAATTCCTTTCAATGGCAGTCCCAAGGATGCGGTCCCAGTCGATGATAATTTCTCTCCCTGAGCCAAAGATCCAACATGTCCTTTTAAGCATCCAATATTTTACCTTGTTTACGCTGATCCAGATAGTGGAACTAGTTGGTTTCCCAACATATCCCTCTCGCATCCAATGCATAACCTTGATTTCCATGAGGTATTTGGATATGATGGTTTCGCCCCATAGGCATTTAACAGATAATCCCCGCCATAAGGATTTAATCAGTAAGGCCCAACCAAATAATTTGATGTTCAACATACCCCATCCCCCAAGTCCGTTTGGTTTGGTGATCTTATCCAATTTGGTAAGGTGGAATTTATGGGCTTTTCCGAAACTTGCCCAAATAAATTTAGCCGTAATCTTGTTAATTTTCGAAATAATAGAAGCATGGAGGCAATATAGGTGTGCCCAATACACCACACGCTGTTGCAAGACTGATTGAGTGAGAGTAACCCTTCCTCCAAGTGTTAAACATCTGTGTTCCCATCCCATAACCTTTTTTTGAAATCGGTCAACGATCCAAAACTAGTCCTTTACTGTGTACCTTATCATAGCCTTACATGGCATCACTTGTACACTTAATAGGTGGGAGACCAATCTCTAAAATAGGGATAGGGTAGGGTGTATTGTTTTGAATCTAGGATTTTGTATTATAAAATGCTTCTAGATTTGCTTAATTTTCAACTTGTCTGTGGCCAACAAACTTCCAAAGATTGATTTGGTTCTCACTCCTCTATGGTCTACAAAGCTTCCATAAAGATACACTTTTTCAAACTGTTTAACAACCTACAATTTTTTTTTGAAACTTTAAATTTTCCTTAAGCACCAAAGCCATCAAAACCCTTACAAAAAATTATCTTTTAAACAAAGCTTGGATGGGAATTCCTTCATCATTAATGTACATAGATGCATATCTAATATCTCTGTAGTAAGTGCTAACTATACCAATAAATTGATCAATTTCAATCTGAAGTTTGTATTCTCTTCTTAAGAAAGAATCAATTTCCAGACAAATTTTTCATTAACCTTCACTAACACTTTCATAGATAATAACAACACTACAAAAGTTCAGAATTTTTTTTTATCTCCATCATATGATATGGTCAAAATAATATTTTGGCTTATGACTTTGTTGTTGTTGTTGGTTTTTTTTTTTTTTTCCTTCTATCATCTTTTAATCTCTCCCATGGTGTTTAGAGTTTTTCAACATAGTTCTTCAACATATTGATCTTTCAAACTTATCCAAGGCCAATAGAGCCACCTTGAACATTGATATTTTAATATTCTCCACAACAATGGAGCCTTACCAAACATTGATCTTCTATACTCGATGGCCAATGGAGCCTTCATACATTTCAATATTTTGAAGTTGTTTGCGGCAATACAAAATCTTTTCAAATATTCATCTTTTAAACTCTCCCATGGTCATTAAATCCAATAAATTTTTGGTTCTTGTACACTCCCGTGGACATCAGATCCCTCCCGTGAAATTTTCAACTTGTCTGTGGCCAATGAAGCTTTTCCAATTTTTTTTGTAAATCTTCGACAACCTACACAGCTTCCACAAACATCCATTTTTTCAAACTTTTCTACAACTTGCGAATTTTTTTTCAAACATTGAATTTTATTTAAGCACCAAAGCCATTAGAGCATTTGCAAAAAAGTATATTTTAAACAAAGCTCAAATGGGTAGTCCTTCATCACCAATGTACATAGAGGTAAATCGAGGATCTCTTTTGTAAGTGCTAACTAGACTACAAAATTGATCAATACTAGTAGGAAGTTTTGTATTGCTCTTCTTAAGAGAGAATCAATTAGGAGGCAAATTTTCCATCAACTCTAACTTGCACTTTCATAGATAACATCATTATGGATGTTCATCGAAAATTTTATCTCCATCAAAGTTCATATGTTTTTGATATGGTCAAAATAATATTTTGACTCTAGATTTTGTTCTTTTTTTTTTAATCTATCTTCCTTCATCTTTTAATCTCTCCCATGGTCATTATAGCTATTCGAGATATTGATCTTTCAAACTTATCCAAGGTCAATAGAGCCTTCCTAAACATTGATATTGTAATATTCCACGCAACCACCAGAGCCTTACCAAACATTGCTCTTTTATACTCCTCCATGGCTAATGAAGCCTTCATATATTTGGATATTTTGAAATTGTTTGTGGCTGCCAAAGTTTTCTCAAATATTCATGTTTTAGACTCTCCACGACTATCAAATCCTTTTCATAATTTTGATCCTTTACACTCTCTTGTGGACATCAAAACCCTCCAAAAATTTGAACTTTTCAACTAGTCCATGGCCAATGAAGCTTTTCCAAACATCAGTTTTTTTTTTTCGACTCCTCCAGGGTGTTGAAAATAGCAACAAGAAACGCTAAAAATAACATTGCTATAGATAACATTTCATGATATATTCCAATTTTAATTTGTCCTTGAATTAAAATTGAGAATTAAAATTCGAATTTAGTATCAACAATTATTTGAAAAATAATTAATTAATTCATCTTGAGTTAATTAGTTGGAGAAAATCAAACATGAAGTCTTTGTGAAGACATGCAATAGTTATCCCTTTGATTGAGGAGGTTATCCCTTAATTAAGGAGATAAGGATGAGTTGCATTTGAGTTGTCATTAGTTAGCTCAGTTAACTGAGTTAAGTCCAGTTAAATTAGTTCCAAACAATTTGTGAAACTAATTGTGAGTCCAATCAGTTAATGGATGCATGCATGCAACTAGTGTTCTCCAGATAACTGAATATTCTCTCATAATTAACTGATGCATGTCAGTTCAGACAGAGGCCTAGTTGATATTAAAGGAAGGGACAATGTACTATGAGTTGCTAGAATATTCCCATGTGAATATCTCTTGCATGCAGAAGGAATTCATTCATTGAGAATTGCGCAGTTACTATAGAGGTCAGAGTAGTGTGTGAGGTGAGAATCACACAGGTGGCAGCTGGAGGACCCAAGAGAAACTGTGCAAGGAAATAAGAGGCTTGGAGGACTGAAGGAAGGCATATGTGTTGTCTATTTTGTCTATGAGGAAGAGTGAGGGATTTTACTCAGAGCTGGATAGCTTGTGAGCTAAAGCTTTGTGTAATAATGAGATATTTCCACTTGTATGATAATACAAATAGCAGGGTTTTTAGCTAAGGCTTTCCCTAGAGTATTCTTATGTGCTTCATGTGTGATTGTATCTTCTTCTCTGTTATATGTGTTCTGTTTGATTTTGCTCAAAATCGATTAAGCTTCCGCAAATTTGATTATAGAAGTAGATTAAGTATTTTTCTTTAGTACATTTCATAATCAATTTAATCTACAATGAGAATTTCTACATGGTATCAGAGCTCGCTGATCTATAAAGAAATTTCTACATGGTATCGGAGCGCTGAAGCCCCGAAAATCGGGTTTACAACAAGGGGGGATACCCACCCAGTCCGGACCTTGGTTAGCAGTTCTTTTTCCGTTTGGTATAGTGGGTTCGACTGCGGATATGGGACCAGTTTCCCAATATATGTGTGTGTGTGTTGAGAATTGATATTTCTTTCCTAACAAGTTCTAAGTAAAATGCTTTTATTCTAAATCCAATCTAACAACATGCAATGGTATTCTAATAAACAGAAATATCTAATTCTAAATTAACCCGGGATATAATCTTTCTGTTATGCGATCTAAAATGATTTCAAATAACAATTGGTAATAAAGATCATTCTACTGTTATGAGAAAAGAATTCAATAAAGATAAACCATTTCGTATAAAAAGCTAGACGAAATAGTTGTGAAAACATATCGCATAATAAGCTACTCATATATTAAACATAAATAAATAGCTATCACCGTACAGAAGTGCCAAATGATAACTCAAGCATTCATGCATTCATATATAAATAACTAAACATGAATATCGCCTTAACACATAAGTAAAAATAGTTAAGAGATAAAAATACCATTTATAACTAGTTCTACTCATGAACTTCAAGCAATAATGATTTATCTCTTCTTAATCCAACATCCACCAAGAGTATAAAAGTGCAACATTAGTAGTAGATATTGAATGCAGATATCAATAAATCCTGTTCCATTCATTCATCAAAACCTCCTCAGAGGGTGCAAAAGTGCATGTTCTGAGGACAAGTTTTTGATAAATTTCAGGACCCTTATCTAAATGCATGAGAAGGGTTTAAATACTATTAACTAAATCTAAAAATAATTTATTACAAAAATGTAGGATGCGGTTTAAATGACCGTCCTTATTTCAGGTAAAAATAAAGCAAAATTAAAACTAAAATTGAATCTAAAACTAAAATTAACAACTAACTATTTGTGTATCTGTTCCTTATAATCGCAAGTGTTCAACATTTTCTTGAAGAGAGTTGGTTGGCCGACCTCCGACTTTAGCTGTCCTGCGAAAACGACATCGACAAGAGCTGGCGCCATATTTTCGGCAAAATTAATGATATATTTGAGAGTCATGCACTGGTTGTGTGGTTTTACCAAATACATCCAGTAAGAATCCCAATTCATCTTAGTTAATCTTTTGATGGATTCTGCCCTTTCTCGAGCCTTCTGTCTCCAGCTTATCTGTAGTTGTTGTACATATCTACATATCACTTGAGGATATCTCTGATAAATACCACTGGTTTTAGAGTTCAAGTTTTGCTTTTCGCCTTCAACACTTTTTCCTACAAATTTCCGGGCTCATAGGCGACTGAGTGATTAGATGCTTTCCATCTCGAGGGGTTTTGCTCAGCGATGCATGACTAGGTGCTAATTGCGAATCGAAAACTGCCTCCGTTTCTCGATCCGGGCTTCCCTAGTGCGATTTTCGCCTCTTCCGTGCTTTTTGTTAGAGGATATAAAGCTTAAATTTTGTGAAAATAACGACTCCGTGAGTTCGTGGTTCTGAGCTTTAATTTCTCTATCAGTGATATCGGCTTTATCCAGTATCCATTTGACCATATCCGTGTATAGAAGAATTTTGGGCCTCGCCGCTATCCTATGCAAGAATGAACATACTAGTTCTGTAATAGACGTCTCAGAAGACCCGTGTGAGCCTGCAGTCGCTGTAACCTCCATTACCTTGGGATTTTCTTCCTTGAGTAGACTGTACATGCCTTTCCAAGTAGTAATACCGACATCTTTGTTACAGGTGGTGTCTGTGTACAAGGGCGTCATTTCTTTATCTTCAGAACTCAGAGCTTTACCCTTCTTCCCCATAATATTCTGAACACTGCTATGTATACTTCTCTGCTCTTTGCTCCTGCGGTTTACAAATGAGGTAAGCATAATGATAAGAAAAAGGTGACGGGAAAGCTTTAAATGCGGAAAACATATAAAATATACCACCTTATGTGAAATGGCTCCTCGATTAGATCAAAATCATATTTCATTAATGATTTCCAACTAACTCATTGATTAACCTTAACGCGCATAACCGGGCGTTGGTTTATGGAAAAAGATTTTTTGAACAACTAGCCTTGAAGATCTGCGATAAGACGATGTTGCGATTTGCTTTGCAATATCGCAGATCGCAATATCGTGGAATCACAATATCGTTAGTTTGTAGCGTATGACAATCATCCATTAATGTGTTTTTCTGCGAAATGCGATTTACGACATGCGCCATCGCATATCGACGGTTTGAGGCACTTCAGCTTAAGTAAGGATTGAGGCATGTGATGCGATGAGGATCTTTTGATGCTTGATTTCGCATCGCGATTTCACGATCTTAGAATTCCGCTTGTAGGAAAGCTCCCATTACCCTTTTTGCGATGTGACGCTCTTTAAGGAATGATTTTATACTAACTTATCATAAAACTTAAGTCTTTTTAGATTTTTTGAGGGTATTCTCCTAAGTTTATGATAGTAAGTTTTATTGAAAAAGGAAATACAAGCATTAATCGATTTTTTAAATTCTTGAATAAGGGTCCCCACTTATTTAATATAACTGATAAAACTAAATAAGAAGTGGGGTTGTTGCTGGCCACAACACAAAGCAAAGGTGATCAAAGTGGAGAACAATGTACAAAGAAGGGAGAAGTTCAAAGTTTGGAGTTCTTGATTGTAGGTACAAAATCGATTTCTTATCACGTCTCAAAGTTCACCAATGGCGTTCAATGGCTTGAGACTCGAGTATGCCCTGGATGGTAGCCCGAATTACATAGCCTGGAAGGATCGCATGGAAGCGGTATTAGAGACAATGGTTTGAAGGAATTCATTGATCAAGAGGTCCCCAAGCTAGTAGCAGCTAATGCTCAAGACTTGGTGGAATGGAAGAAATGTGTGGCCAGAGCGAGGAGGATTCTTCTGGAGGGAGTTCGAGACCATATTGTCTAGAGTATCCATTGGAAGGAGACTTCGTTTTCAACATTGAAAACATTGAAGGATCTATATTAGAACAAAAACGACCAGAGGAAGCTGGCACTGAAGGACAAGCTTCGGAAAATCAAGTGTGAAAAGGGTGACACGATCTCTACATATCTGAACAAGCTCATCACTACAGAGATGGGCTTGGAAGTGTAGGAATCACGACAGCCAATGATGACATGGTGAGTCTTGCTCTCCTCGGTCTTCCTAAGAGCTAGCATAGCTACCCGGACTCAGTGAATGGAAGAGAGAAATTGCCAGATTGGGAATGGCTATGGTCGGATCTGATGCAGGAGGAGATCATGAGAAGCACCAAGATGGTTCTTCATCCAAGGGGGATGAAGAAAATCTAGCCTTAGCGAGTAAGGCAAGGAAAGGGAAGGAGAAGGATTCTCATTCCAAATCGAGTTCTTCCCCTTGTGGGAAGAAGATCGACAAATCTAAAGTGAGATGCTTTAACTTTCATGAGGTGGGCCACTATGCAACTAATTGTCCATTGAAGAAATCCAAGAAGGGATCCTCCGAAGGATCTGAAGGTGAGGCATTGGCCTCTCAGTTCAAATTGTATTTTACCCTCAGCGCATGCATGGTTTCATCGATGATGGGTTGTGGTTGGTTTCTTGACAGTGGAGCCTAATTCCACATGATCGACGATAAGAGTTTGTTCAATACCTTGGAGGAGAAAGACCTCTAGATGCGCATAGAGATGGGTAATGATGAAAAGTATAGTGTTTCAGGAGTGGGCACGGTTGATTTTTAGAGGGAGCATGGAGCTTTCATTACCTTGACAGATGTGAAGTATGTGCCTAGACTGAAGAAGAACTTGGTATCGATCGCGATGTTGGAGGACAAAGGCTACGATGTTGTCTTCAGTAAGGGAAATGTTTTCCTTAGACACCTCACCACGAGACAAGTGAAGCATATCGGTTCACGAGTCAAGAACCTGTACGCTCTTGAGGTTTAAGATGCATGCAAAGCCTTGAGGAGCAAGGGAAATGTTGGAGACTTGGTGGTTGAGAGGGAGAGTACATCACCTTTCAATATGCAGCGCCAGAAGAAGTCTCAGACAATTGTGGAGGAGCCACAATCGCTGAAGCAGCTTCAGGAGGTTGTGGAGTAGCCACAACTGGAGAAGCTGAGAGGAGATCGAGTGGAGGCATCCACTCATGCAGAGACCTCCAATAGGGGGAAATTTTGACCCAAGTGGGCAGAGGGATCACATGCAACCATACCTCCAGGTGTGAGGTGGGGCGATGTGAAGAGATAGTCCCAAGAAGACTGAAATAGGGGCAGGATCCTTGAGGCACCCAACCTCTTTGATTAGACCTTGCTACGGGAGCCCCGGCGAGGAGTAGCAGGATTGGCTGAGTGGGTAGAGACAGATCCGGATGGAGCAGCAGAGGGAGCTTCAGCATTAGAGGGTGTTTCTAGCCCAATAGAGAGGTCAGTTGGGAGATTAGTTACTTACTTCTCAGTAACTGAGTTGCAGTGCAGCAATGGGCAACACGATGCAACATGATGAGAGGAGGTGCAGTGCGGATGCAGTGCTGGGAGATAGGAATAGAAACAACATGGATGCAACAGGAAGAATTAGTGTGATTGATGCAGTCAAAGATCAAAGTGACAGAGGCTAGAGCAGTCAGATACTGAAGAGAACAAAGGTGCAGAGTTTTCAGTCAACAAAGGCAATAACAATCAGAGACTGAGATGAGAGAGGCATCATTCTGAGTTAGGTTGGATATTTTTTTGTTTCTGAAGTTGTTGGAGCAACAACACTTGAGAGAAGTGTTGCATGCAGAACATTCCAAAGGTTCAGGCTCGGGTTCGAGTTGAATGCCTTTCTTGTTAAGAGGGAGTGTTGAAAATAGCAACAAGAAATGCTAAAAATAACATTGCTATAGATAGCATTTCAGGATATATTCCAATTTTAATTTGTCCTTGAATTAAAATTGAGAATTAAAATTCAAATTTAGTCTCAATCGCTGTTTGAAAAATAATTAATTAATTCATCTTGAGTTAATTAGTTGGCGAAAATCAAACATGAAGTCTTTGTGACGACATGCAACAATTATCCCTTTGATTGAGGAAGTTATCCCTTAATTAAGGAGATAAGGATGAGTTATATTTGAGTTGTAATTAGTTAGCTTAGTGAACTGAGTTAAGTCCAGTTACATTAGTTCCAAACAATTTGTAGAACTAATTGTGAGTTCAGTCAGTTAATGCATGCATGCATGCAACTAGTGTTCTCCAAATAACTAAATATTCTCTCATAAATAACTCATGCATGTAAGTTTAGACAGAGATCCGTTTGAGATTAAAGGAAGGGACAATGTACTATCAGTTGCTAGAATATTCCCATATGAATATCTCTTGCATGCAGAAGGAATTCATTCCTTGAGGATTGCACAGTTACTACAGAGGTTAGAGCAGTGTGTAAGGTGAGAATCACACAAGTGGCAGCTGGAGGACCCAGGAGAAACTGTGCAAGGAAATATGAGGCTTGAAGGACTGAAGGAAGGCATATGTGTTGTCTATTTTGTCTATGAGCAGCAGTGAGGGATTGTACTGAGAGCTAAATAGCTTATGAGCTAAAGCTTTGTGTAATCCTGAGATATTTCCACTTGTATGATAATACAGATAACAGGGTTTTTAGCTGAGGCTTTCCCCAAAGTATTCTTCTGTGTTTCATGTGTGATTGAATCTTCCTCTCTGTTATATGTGTTCTGTTTTATCTTGCTCAAAATCAATTAAGCTTCCACAAGTTTGATTGTAGAAGTAGATGAAGTATTTTGCTTTAGTACATTGCATAATCAATTTAATCTATAGTGAGAATTTCTACACGGGGCTTGCAAAGCTTCCATAAACATCCATTTTTTCAAACTTTTCTACAACCTACAAAAGCTTTTTAAACTTTGAATTTTCCTTGAGCACCAAAGGCAACAAAACTTATGCAAAACTTGATGTTTTGAACAACCTCGTAATTGAAGGGGATTCTCTAAACTTTTGAACCAACCATAACTATATGGGCTTCTCCAAATTTCAAGTTTTTTGAATCAACACGCAACTATAGGGGCTTCTTTAAACTTCAATTTATAGAACTTCTCTAAACACCTTCAAGGACCTACACAACATCAAACCTTCAAATATGCCCAATAGTGTTGGGACTCTTGCAAAACTTCAACATTTAATTATACATGAAATCCATTGAATGAACATCCTTGCATGCATGTTCAACTCTAGATTCGATGTACTCAGTTCATTCGAACCCATGAAACTTGCATGAGTGCACAATTCAAACATGTCATCTGATCATTTTTGCATATTTCTCAATTTGCTAATTTTACCATGGTTGAACTCTATAATTCGATGGGTGCTTATAACATGCATTTTCCCAAATTCGACTTGCTTAAAATTGTTCTTTTAACCTCTTATCCTACTACAAGAACACTTCACCATGAAACCTTCTCAACACATTAAAACTTGATTACCCAACAAACTTTTAACGCTTAAACTTCACAGACAAGCTACAAAAAATTAGAAATTACCCAATTCCATCAATTTAGTTGTTGTCTCATAATCATATCAAATTCACTCCATAAACAATCCCAAAGGATCACTATTGTTCTAGATTATGAACATTAATCATTTGCTCATCAATATGAACATTTAAATTGACAAAATTAACATAATGTTCATTGAGAATTTTTGTCAATTTGTTGCCCTGCAAACTACATATTCTATTTGAACACACTAATTTTTCTACCCATAATAACTCCAATATTGAAACTATATCTCTAATACTAACTCACCATGTACTTAATTGCCTTTGTGGGTAGATTGAGGGCATAAGGAACATACAACTCCACAATTTTTCTCCACTAGAAAATTGTATTGTTTCCCTGATGCCTTCTTTGAATCTCTAATGCTACCCATCAATTTTACTGAACCCCACAAATTACTCCTTTAGAAGGAAATCTACTCACTACATAGCTCTCCAATCCTTCTTCCAACACTCAAACCACCCACGACACTCTTTATCATTGCCCCACACAACAAAAGGAAGGTTGATCCCTTCTCTACTCAATGGTAACTCATATTTATCTTCCCTTCTAGTGCTCCTCAGTGTGTGCAAAAACAACCCAATCTACTATATGGTTTCGAGTAATAACATGGGACAATACAAGTTCTTGGCCTCTTACAATTAATGAGAAACAAATATGACATGGTTGAAGGTATGAAGGCATTTCCCCGACTAACATGGACATTACCATGGTATTTCTCCTTAACCATCTTCTTTTCTTCCATATTTTCAACAATAATCTCCCCCAACATCCATGGGCTCCTACTAGCCACAAAAACATGGGAGATTCATACAAATTATAGCGATAATAGCCATGAAGAACTAGGAGGAGAACATCCCTAAAGCATGAAAATTTTATCCTCTCCATGTGCATGAATTGATGCCAATTTTTCATGATGGTAAAATATGCATAGAATGATCATAGAATACATAAAAAACACAATGGAAGATATTTCTTGCATGAGATCCCTCCTTCTTTGCAAGGATATGGTGAATATGAAACTTGTACTTAGACCATACTCACAAGTCAAAGGTTGATGGGAAAGCTATAAGGAAGCATAGTCAAGAAAGGGTACAGTACCCATAGAACAATGATAGGATTAAGTCAGCCATCATCCTCCATTCCTCTTCCCCTCTTGTGGTATTATAGTCCCCTTGTTGCTTGTGGATATTATATTATTATACATTTTTCCTTTTTACATGTTTAAATTTTTTTTTATATGAGCATGTTATGGAAAATATACCCACAACATTGTAAATTTAACCTACCCCTTGGAATCTGCATTCACTAGTTAGGCCTTTGCCTTGACCTCCACAATAGGAATATTTACAATGCATTTCACATATTTACATCATGGAATCATTATATCCTAGTCCACATGGTTTGGTTCTCATCATATGAACATCATTAATAAATAATGCATGATCATGACATATAATTTAGGGACAAAAACTAATATATTACGTTACATAAGTTATATTTAATGAGATTCTTTTTTTTTCACTTGCATCTTTTGAATTAAGTATTTGATTTTCATTTTTTCAATGTTTCCGGTGAATAATTGGGGTTTTCCTCTAAAGACCTTTTTGAAATATTTCAAGGATTACAAGGGTGAAAATATTATAATGACCCCATTGTCTTTCTCTTGAGTGGTGGTGGGTCGGGTCTGCAAAAATTATCTTGGATTTAGATTCGAAATTTTGTAAAGTTTCTCAATATGATCTTGTATTGTTTTTATTGTTATATGTCTAGCATTGTCTAGACTCAATGTCTCATCATTGTCGTGGTTTCTTTCACAAATCACATTTTTAATTTTTAAAATATAAACAATACCTTATTTACAACTATCACCAACATTTAAAATATTAATTGAGTATGCGTATAAAATAATAGTAATATTTGATAAATGAATAAGTAAAATAAAAATTACTAAAATAGTGAATACTTCAAAGCACTTTACCAATATTCACAAAATCATGCACATTATTGAAAGCCTCCCTTTTACTTGGTACAATGAAATGAATAAAAAAATTTCCTAAACAAATATGTCTCTATGTTGTTTTAGAGACACATGTTAACCATGCGTGCAAATATTCTGACAAAATTTCTTTAATCAAACATGTTATGTTTTTTCTTTCCTTTTACTATCACTACGTTTAAATCATTAATTAACTTATGCATCTGATATAATGTTAATATTTTAGAAAGAAAAAAATAAACACAAATACAAAATACTAAGGTAATGCAATTCAAAATACGAATATTTTCAAAAGCATATATCTTATTGAAAACTTCCCTTTTACTTATTACAATCAAATAATAAAAACGCTTCTCTAAACAAATATACTTCTATGTCCTTTTAGAAATGCATATTAACAATGCAAGCAAATATCTTGACAAAATTTAACACTTTTTCTCTCTTAATAAGACATTAAATTCCCCCTTTTACTTATTGCAATCAAATAAACCAAAACCGTTGCTAAACAAGCATGCCTCTATGTCCTTTTAGAAACACACATTAATCATCTACTCTTTACAATGGAATGAACCAAAAACCTTTTCTAAACAAATAAATGTCTTTATGTCCTTTGAGAAATGGACATTAATCATGACAAACACATATTAACCTTGCCTTTTCAGAACATACATTAACTATGAGAGCAAATAACTTGAAAAAATATTTTAACACTTTTTATCTTAATATGAAAAGTTAACCATGTGAACATAACTATAATATTTTAACAAAAAAATCTTTAACATTTTTTTTAATACTAAATATTAACCACGTGAATAGAAAGACAATATCTTGAGAAATTAATGATATAAATAGAACTATAATATCTTAACAAAAGAATTTTAACACTTTTTTCTCTTCCTTTTTGATATGAGACAATAACGGTGTGAATATTTTTTTTTTTCTAGATAAAGGCTATTCTATTAAATAAAAGTAAAAATATTTACAGAGAGAGGATTTTCACCTCTGAGGGGGTAGCTACCTGCCCTCTTCCAAAAAATTCTTGCCAACTTCCTGGAATATGGCTATTACAGACAAGATTACTCTGACTTTTAAATATTACAAAAAATCCATAAAACTGCTGATATGTTTCTTGTTTGATTCTTGCCAAAACATCTAAGCAAATATCTTTTAAAGACAGACATATACAGCCACCTGGGCTTACAACGACACTTGGACAGAGACAAACTTAGACAGACAACTGGACTAAGATAAAACAAACAAACAGACACCTGGGCATAGTCTCCACAGTAAGACGCTTGGACGTAGATCTGAGCAAAAATGCAGAACATATTGAAGAGTGCTGGAAGGCGTAGCGGGCTCAGTCCTTCGGAGGCAAGCCGAATTCTTCGTCTGGAGTCAAGTTGACCCACTCCACCATAACATTATCCTCGACGTCAGTAGCGCTTCTGCCTGGTGGGAGAACCAGGTGAAGAATATTTCGGTAACGCTCTGGCTCGCGGTTGATGACAGGCTCCTGAGCAGGCAGAGTTGGGTTCTCTGTTTCCTTCTGTGAAAGAATCTCCATTTCCTTCTGATCTAGGACATTGAGGACCGCCCCCGATGGGCTTCCTGGACTGTTGCTAGTCACCTGGACATTCGAAGGCTCATAGGAAGCATTATCCGAGCTAATTTGCTCCTCTTCCTCCTCAAAGATCACCGTTACTAAAGCAGAAATTAGAGGCTTATTAAGCCTGATTTTAAATTGGAAACGCGCTGAGTGGAAGGAGCTGTTCAGGGAAATGCCTGAACTATTCGAGGCTGGAGAAGAAGGCGCAACCGGGGCGATGGATGGGCTCGAATTGTCTGAAGGCGGAGAGGGAGGCAGAACAGTGGATATGGGAGCAATGGTGTGTGGAGCTGAGCCACCTCTCCTGCAAGATCCTCCACTGGATCCGGTGTTGCTGCCTCGGCGCGGAGTGCCTCTCAGACACGGCATTTTCACAATAAGGAGCAGGCCGAAGAACCACATGTGAGAAGAACGAGAAGGCAAATTGAGCACAGGCAGATTAAGCCGGGTAGCCCACCTTATCCTTGACAGACAAGAAGGATAATTGGCTGTGGTAAGCCAAAGGGGCAATTGAACATGGGCATAACTAGGCTTGCGATAAGCTCTCACCCCACCGAAACTCGAGTCCTGGAAGGACTTAATTGGGGCCGAATGTTGATCTCTGAGATGCTCGCTGGTGCGCTCTCTGGTGAGCCAAATGAGGCACGCTGTTGTGCGAATTAAACCCTGTTCCATGTTCTTAACACTGTGTGCACTAAACTCAAAATCGGACCAACATTCCCCCTGTGCATTTACTCCTCTGCGCAGTGCCATTACTGTTATCTTCTGTCTACAATTACTACGGGCAATGAATGCCCCAACCTCATATGCCATGAGCCGCCTGGAGCGGTTGGAACCCTGGCCAGCTGCCGTCATGGCATGTCCTGTCATATAGACGTGTCATTAACACCCGCATCCGGGTATTAACGGTGTGAATATTACCATAATAGTTTGACAAAATATATTTAACAGATTTTCCTCAACAAAGTAAACATAACTATAGTAACTTGAGACAATAGCTTAACAAAGATGTTAGACACTTTTTTCTTTTTCATCTTAATACTTCACATCAACCATAATATCTTGAGACATCATATGGACATAATTATAATATTTTGGAAAAAATTATTTTAATGGTTTTTTTATTATTATTTAAAATATTTCTTCTAAATGTAATGTGACTTTAACATTTTTTTCTTTTTCTTTTTGATATGACACATTAAATGTGTAAATAAAACCATAGTATCCTTACAAATGATATTCAACATTTTTTAGTAAACAAAATGAACATAATTATAATATCTTGAAACATTATCTTAACAAAGATCTTAAACACTTTTTTCTTTTTTCCTTAAATCAACCATAATATGGTGAAATATTTATGATATTAACAGAATTATAACATCTCGAGAAAAGGTGTTTTAGCCATTTTTTTTTAATATTGAAACCATTTATCATATGAACAAAAAACATTAGAATTATAACATGTTGAGAAAAGATGTTTTATATATAACACATACACACATATATAAACAATGTAGTGAGGCAACCAGTTAGTGACTGTTAATGAGTGAGGACGTTGGTCCCCTGGGTCTCGAGTTCAAGTCCTCTTGGGTGAAAAATATACACTAAAGTAAGTGAACAATGTAATCACAAGTGAATAATGGTTAGATATTACCCAAAAAAAAATTGGGTCTCGGGTTCAAGTCCTCTTGGGTGAAAAATATACTCTAAAGTGAACAAAAAGTGAAGAATAACGAAATATTACCAAAAAAAAAACTATGTAAATGTAACACAAATTAACTTTTGTTTCTTTTTCCTCTCAAGACTCCAACGACACTTAGTCCATTACTTTTCTCATACTTTAACATTAATTGGCATTGCTTTTCTAAATCATGGATCAATAGTTTTAGTATGCTATCAATGTGGGTAAATAATTCTAAATGCCTTAAAAGACTTAATGGTTTACCCATCATTCCTTGAATGATATATTTTTTCGTTTCAATTGGTAATTTATTTCATCCGAGTTTGCCTTTTTCCATCCTGGTCTGATTAGTAATATCACAACGACATATCTCTCTTGAACTATTCCATTCAAAAAGTGTACAAACACCAACTGATTAGTAATATCACAACGACATATCTCTCTTGAACTATTCCATTCAAAAAGTGTACAAACACCAAATAAAGTGTATGTAATATTTTTTTTCTATAAGCTATGTAAAGATATTTATATTATGAAACAATTGATATTACATTGATAGCTTTTGTTTCCAAAAAACTTTGTGGGATCCCATAAACAAGTATATTGAACAAACCATGTTCTCATGATCGCAGGTTTAGCCAAAAACTTACTAATGTTCAACCTATCTAGCCTATTGGTAATTACATGCATTAGTGTGTGATGGGCAATCCAACAAAACAATGTTCACATATAGCATACTAAGACATATTGAGAGCCATAGAAACATATGAGAAGTAGACATAGCATGTACAAAAATGAGGAGCCAAACGCCATAAAAGACTATTAGTCTAATATAATGATTGGAGAAAGAACAATGGAGTTGCCTTCGGGTGAATCCTCTGCTGGTGCATTGATAAGAGTTGGTGTGATGCTGCGAATCTGATCCGAAGTTTGAATCAAACACCATGTAATGTTTCACCCGTGTTAATATGGTAATATCATCCAAATTACATCGAATATCCTAGATGATCCATTTGATCTCATCTTGTCCTGCAAATAACTAATAGTGGTCGACTTGCTTGTAATGAATGGCCATGTGAAGCAAGGTTACTAGTTGATGGTGCAGAGCCACTAAATGGAGAAAATGAAGCCTCCTTTTGTGAAATTGTCCAGGATTTAGAGTCCACCTGAAAGTGCTGCCACTGATTTCAGTATAGAAAAATATGTCCTATCACCAAATTCCTTGGCCTGCAAGTGAAGGATCACATCCCTCACTTGAGGAGGACAAAGTTGAAGTGGTAAGCTACTGAGTGCCAACTGAATAGACACCAATGACAAGAGGTGGATGCTCCTGTGGTACCACCTCAATGGTTAGATTGACTCAACCGAGGAGCCATGAAAACAATTGTTATGAACATACTTGGTTGGGGTGACCAAATTAGGGTGAAACAAATGGTGTAACCAAATGCAATTGGTGTGACCAAAACTCGAACCCGAAGGCTACAATAATGGAGAGATGATATTTCTTGACTAAAAAAACTAGAATGAGAGTGAGGGCGAAGCGTTAGAAAGGCGTCATCAATCATAAATAGGGTGAATGACCCTACACACATATGAAGGTAGACTTACTTTTGAAACTGGATTTGCAAGGGGGAATGACGTGTGGGGAGAATGAAAAAATAAACTTGGAATGGCTAGACCCATATATCTATCATAGCCAAATTGAAAATGTGTCCGAGTACTAGACACCACATACTAGGACCAGACAACTAAATGATATACCTGCATAGTCGACAATTTGGGAGGACGCAGAAAGAAACTTAGCGACCTCACGTAGTCACCAACTATGGATTAACTGATCCTTTGGTTGGCCATGCAACAATTTTTCTAGACATTGTATGGAAATTTGTGAACCACCATGTACTTGTAGTAGCGTATACCCTTTGCGAAC
The DNA here is from genome assembly GCA_000404065.3 of Pinus taeda. NCBI lineage: Eukaryota > Viridiplantae > Streptophyta > Pinopsida > Pinales > Pinaceae > Pinus > Pinus taeda. Next base: position 252,925 of record APFE030273684.1, on the reverse strand, counting down.
CACCATTTTCAACCCTTTCTCTAAGCTAAGGAATTCTGCGATATTATTTGTTGTGGTATTGCAGTAGAATGAATAAACGCGTAGTGGAGAAGAGTTGTCATTGTGAAATATGCCTCCGTAACCCGCTAGCCCTAGATTCCCTTTTGATGCACCATCAAAGCTTAATATTTTAAAATCTTCAGGAGGAGGTGTGAAAATATTGGTATCATGATGCCTTAAATCGAGTGAATGAGGGGGAGTGGAGGTGAACATTCTTGGATGTAAATCCAAGTTTATAAAAATGTAATCCTTTGTCTCAGTAGCTTACCACTCTTCCTGTTTAAAAGAGGATGCAACTAATTTTTCTGGAATATTTTTTATTATGATTTTTTGTAGGCTAGCAAAATCCCTTTTTTTTGTATCAAATACTCTGAGGTTCCACCATTGGATTTGATGGATCTCCTTGATGGGAGCGTCATTAGACCATGGTTCGTCGTAGGTAAGGCATCGAGAGCTATTGCTCCAATCAACCAATATATCCGCCACCCTATTACCTTCGCGCTTGTGTGATGTGGGATAATATACTGGAAAGAAGAAAGTAGGTTTTTAATACTCAAAATTATCTCATGTAGTGGCCAACTATGGATTAACTGATCCTATGATTGGCCATGTAGAAATTTTAGTAGACATTGTATGGAAATTTATGAATCACCTTATACTTGTAACACTGTATACCCTTTGCAAACCACCATTTTCAGCCCTTTTTCTAAACCAAGGAATATTGCCATATTATTTGTTGTGGTATTGCAGTAGAATGAATAAACACGTAGTGGAGAAGAGTTCTCATTGCGAAAGATGCCTCCGTCACTCGCTGGCCCTAGATTCCCTTTCGATGCACTATCAAAGCTTAATATTTTAAAATCTTCAGAAGGAGGTGTGAAAATATTGGTATCATGATGCCTTGTACTTGTAGCAGTGTATACCCTTTGCGAACCACCATTTTCAATCCTTTCTCTAATCCAAGGAATTTTGCCATATTATTTGTTGTGGCATTGGAGTAGAATGAATAAACACGTAGTGGAAAAGAGTTCCCATTGCGAAATATGCCTCCGTAACTCACTAGCCCTAGATTCCCTTTCGATGCACTATCAAAGCTTAATATTTTAAAATCTTCAGGAGGAGGTGTGAAAATATTGGTATCATGATGCCTTAAATCGAGCAAATGAGGAGGAGTGGAGGTGAACATTGTTGGATGCAAATCCAAGTTTATAAAAATGTAATCCTTTGTCTAGCTTACCACTCTTCATGTTTAAAAGAGGACGCAACTATTGTTTCTCGAATATTTTTTATTATGATTTTTTATAGGCTAGCAAAATCCCTTTTTTTGTACCAAATACTCCGAGCTTCCACTCTTTCCACAAATTCCATATAACAAAGCCACATGCCAATTGCCAAGCTTGTAAGGCTACGGGGTTTGTAAACTTCTTTTGAATAATAAAACTTTAAAAAAATTTGCAGTATAATGTCCCAAGCTTTGCTCGCAAAGATGCCATTCATAAAATTGTGTTGTGATGTCTCTTCTTCTTGAGAGCATAGAGAACAAATTGATTGTCCCTCATAGCCTTTTCTCTGTAAGCGATCCCATGTGAGGGTATGTCCAAGCGATCCCATGTGAGGGCACGTCCTTGTGCGAGCAACCAAAGGAAAATAACAAGTTTTGACCAACATTTATTGTCCCACAACTCCAATGACCTGTATTGTCATCTGTATGAATACCTGTAAGTATTTCAAATGCTTCTTTCAACGAAAATGTACTCAATGATTGGTGTCCCCATCTTAGAATATCCCGATGTTGAGAGACTCTGATGGGTCTATTATCCAATAATTCTTTAAATTCCTTCCAGGGGTAACTGTCATCATTGCCTAGCGAATCATCTCTTTCTTTCAACACCCTTCATCCTTGATTCTTCGTATGAGGTTTCCAAAAGTCATCCAAAGTATGGGCACCAATTCTTTTGGAGAGATTCTGTATTGGTTGAAACTGTTGAGACTCTCAGTGTGGGAACTGTTGCCAAGAATCTTCCCCAAATGCCGTTGTTCTCCCGTCTTTGATATCCCATAATGCATGCGATGAATGATATCTTTGCCTTTGATAGCCTAGTCCCAGTTGGTGGATCCTTTAATAATTCCATTAAATCACAGACCCTCCTCTTGGATAAAAAGAGGCAAGTATTTTCTTTGCCAAATATGTTTCCAAAGTTGCGAACCATCTTGAACCCAAAGCCACCATAATTTCATGGCATATGCCTGACTGGTTAATTGCGGATCTCAGAGTCCCAATCCTCCCCTGAGCTTAGGTGTAGTCAATTTGTCCTAGCCAATCAAGGCCCACTTACACTCTTTGACAACACCCTTCAACAAGAAGTCAGTCTATAGTGATCGAAACCAATGAGTAATTGCTAAGGGGATGGGCATGATTGATAGTTGGTAATTTGGTATTGCTTGTAGGACTGCTTTCGTCAACGTAAGACGACCTCACAAGGTTAAGTGTTTTGAAAGTCCAATTGTTTCTCTTATGTCGAGTCTTCTCTAGGAGATCCTCCCAAAATGCAACCTGGTTAGAGCGAATTACCAGAGGTACTCCCAAATATTTGGAAGGAAGATACTTTTTTAAAGCCCAATACTTGGGTCAAACTGTGTTTGAACAAGATCTGGGCAGTTAAAAAAGAGAATACTTGTCTTTTCTTTGTTGACCATTGTGCCAAATGTTTCGATGAAAAGTTTGGAGAATCTTGATGATTCCACACCCTTCTTTCATCGTGGGTAACCCATAGAGGACCACATCATCAACATATCGTTGATGTGAAATAGGAATTTCTGTACCATATAATCTTAACCCGTGCATATGTCTCAATGAGCAAGATTTCAAAATAACTCTTCCAAGACCTTCCACCGCTAAAATGAAAAAGAAGGGAGATAAGGGATCTCCTTGTCTTAGGTTTCCAGAGGAAGAAAAGGTGTCTGAGGCATTGATAAGGATAGAGAAAAATGTCGTTGACATTAGGGAGTATACTCACCATATCCATTGATCAGAAAATCCATAGGTGTTGAGTACCCGGAACAAGTAATTCCAACTGATTTGATCACATGCTTTAAACAAATCAAGTTTAATAAGCATACGTAGCCTCTTTCTCGACCTGAGAGAGTGAATGATTTCTTGTGCCGCAATGATATCATTAGCAATCTGACAACCCTTCACAAAGGCAATTTGAGTGGGTGATATGAGTGATGGAGGGATTGGCTTCAATCAATTGACTATCACTGATGAGATGATTTTGTATATGATGTTGCAGAGTGCTATCGGTCGGAAACCATGAGGACTCTCAAAAAATGACCAGTTTTGGGAATGAGAGCAGGATGTAAAGACATTGTTTGGCGTGATTCTTCTACTAGTTCCTTGATTTCCTTTCCCAATAATTCCAACAGGTTTGAAAGAAATCTGAGGTATATCCATCATGGCCTGGTGCCTATTCTTAGGCATGTTCATGACTACTATCTCCACCACCTGGAAATAAATTGGCCTCATCAAGGCAATGTTATAGCCATTACTTACTAACCTTGGCATCATTGATGGCATGTTATCTCTAGTATGAATGCTCTGTGATGAGATTTTTATAATATCCAAGCAATTCTTATTCAATGTCCTGGTGTTGTATCTCTCTATCCCCATCTTCAAATATAATAGAAAATATTTTGTTGATGTGTCTGCGCTGGATCATGGAGTTGTGAATTTTTTTTGAGTTTCATTCTCCTTTTAGCCATTGAAACCTTGATTTCTGCCTCCACAGTTCTTCCTCTTGTTTACGACGTTGTTCCAATTTGATGAGTGTGGTTCCCTCTTCTGCTACCAATTCTGGAGATCGTCCCTTAAGAATCTTCTGCCTCCACAGTTCTTCCTCCTGTTTACGACGTTGTTCCAATTTGATGAGTGTGGTTCCCTCTTCTGCTACCAATTCTGGAGATCGTCCCTTAAGAATCATTTTTTGTCGTATCTCTGCCATTTTTTGTTCCAAATGTATCTTGTCCTCGAAGATATTACCGAAGACTTGCTTATTCCATTGTTTTATTCTAGTATTTAAAGCCTTCAACTTAAGTTGGAAAATTTTCATTTTGCCTTTGATGTCCAACTTCTCCCACCATTTGTTTAGGAGATCTACAAAGAGAGGATCCTAGAACCATAAGCGCTCAAAGCAAAGGGGGCGGTTCGAGGGACCTTCTTTTAGGTCAATTTCCAATATGAATGGCGAATGATCCGATCCCATGCAGGGCAAAATATAGGCTTCAAAGAAGATGTCCTTGTGAAGGATTCCTTTAGGCAAGATAAATCTATGTAGTCGGCTAGCTATTTGATGTGAATCTCCCTGTCAGTTATTCCATGTGAATAAACCGTTGACTGTGGTTATGTCCACAAGCTTCAATTGCTGCAAATAACCATAAAAGGCTATCGATGTTTAGTCTAGTCTTCTCACCCTTCCCTTTTTCTCTTGCAACCATCTAATAAGATTAAAATCTCCTCCAACAATCCACAAGGAATCCGCTACTATCACTTTGATATTAACAAGTTGCTACAAAACGTTAAGTTTGTCCCCCACATAGGAAGGACCATATACTACTGTTAGAAATACAAACCCCTGTTAGAAATACAAACTCCTTAGTACCTATATAACATAATTAACCTATAAGGGTTTGAGAAGTGGCCATCCAGTCCCGAAATTTGGCCTCATTAGGGTTCCACTAGATTGCTAGACCCCCAACATTTCCTCTAGCTTCCAATGCCATAGATTTGCACCTAGACCCCCAACATTTCCTCTAGCTTCCAATGCCATAGATTTGCACTTTGTCCAACAATAGGATGCAACTGGTGTCAACCTATCATCCATCATTTTGATTTCCTGCAAAATCACAATCACCGACTTCTCCTTTCTTATTCAATCTCGAAGATATCGTTGCTTCCCCTTGCTATTAATCCCTCGAATATTCCATGAGAGCATTTTCATTGAGAGAGTGGAAGGTTTGAGGGGAGCATCCAACAAGGTTGTCACCTGGCCAGCGTTAGCTACAACTTGTCCAGTAGACTGGACTATCTCCTTACGATTCTTTTTGCCTTTCTTTTTAAGCTGCTTGGTTAGATCTTTAAGGAGTATTTCCTTTCCCTTCTCTTGGAAAGCTTGACCATGTTTAGATTCTTGAGTAGATCGAAGGGATAGTGCGCTTTTAGTTTTCCAAGCGAGGTAAGCATCCCATATTGTTCTTGATGCTCTTTCGTCAATTCTGTTAGGTCTTGCTTTGCCTAATCATTAATCAAGCCAACCAAAATCTGTTCTTCTCCGGAAAGATCCTTGTATTCTTGAGTGTGTAACTGAGTAACTTTGTCAAATCCTAGTAAGCTGAAGAAGGGGTCATCTTCCTCCAATTTGCGTTTCTGTGTCTGTTTTTCTGAGGTGGCTTCTACCAAGTTATCTACCATAGTGATGTCTTCTATCTTATTAACGTCTTCTTCCATGGCTTCAAGAGCAGCGAATGAGTTCTATCTTCCATTGACACAGCATTGGGAGGGTTTCGGTTCTTCTGGCTGCATCTCCTTGTAGAGACCTTAGTGAAGTTGTCGTTCCCCAGAAGACTGCCAACTTCTTGTTCCTTTCGTCGTAGTGGACACTCCCGAATGAGATGGCCATGTTGATGACAAAGGTGACATCAGAATGGGACATGTTCGTAGTCAAGTGTTTGATTCCAGATTTCACCCTGTTAATCCAACTCTATGGATTCCGGTATAGGCTGGGATATGTTCATATAGACGCCTAAGCGCGCATATGGCATGCTTCTTCCATGCCGGGTCACCTTTGAGACTTTGACAAACCTTCCATGTGCCTGTCCAATGCCTTCAACCATCTCGGGTATCCATAAATCTAGAGGGAAGGAATATAACCTTACCCAGACAGGGGCTGCAGCAAATTCCTCCTTGTCCGGGTTGAAACAGGCTTCCCAGTGACGAATGTGTAACCCTGCATTGTTGTAGAAATATGGTCCACTTTCAAAAAAGTACATTCTTTATCTTCTAAGTTGGAGAAGATTACTGTGAAAAATCCCTTTGGAACCAACCTCAAGTCAACTTCACCTTTGGGCTGCCAGTTCTGCTGAATCCACCATTCAAGATCCCTTTCAGTAGGCCAAATTCCAATGAATTTACATATAAAAGCGTGATCTCTCATCCACTTTAGATGGAATGGTCTTCCGAATGTTTTGAGGGTACTATGAATCTAGGGTTTGTAGTAGGCTTTGGTATTTAATGTCCTCATAGACTCTCTGGCCATTTATCACCTAGAATTGGTACCTGTGACAAGCCGGAAGTCCCTTCGTTAGGGCTGTGAAAATCAGCTGTCTAAATGCCTTTACTTGCAAGGGATTTTCGGAAGGAGGGAGCTCCTCCCCCTGCCCTAAGGGCCATCGTAGGGCTAAATCACAAATTGGACCGTTCAAAACAAAAATATGATTTTGATGACCAATTTCCTTTCCCATGTCCTAATTCCGTTTTGGATTCAGATTACTCGTTTTGACTTGTGGTTTGCTTTGATGGAGGAAGTTTTTTTTGCGGGGGAGGGGGATGGGTGTCAATTTAAGCTTTGCATATGAATCTGATTCACCCAGCTCATCTTTCTTTCTTAAGTTAATTGCCCTGACAACCTTTAGCAGAGCATGCCATCAGGTTTATGCATAGCTCCATGATCATAAAAAATAGGTAATTCGAGCTTCTTTGGCAACAGGTATAAGTTATCAACCTGCTCTTCAATCATTTCCTGGATAGATCATCACCAGGTAATGTTAGTCTGAAGCCAACGAAGGGATTCTCAATAATAGAGACAAATATCTCTGCAAAGGATGGGAAACTCAGGGCAAGAAGCTTCAATTTGACACATGGAATTGCAAATACCTGCAAATCCAACAACAGCACAGCTGGCCTTAGTCCAAATGCTTTCAGTGACACTATGTCATATGGGTTTCCAGCACATTATTCTCCATATTTATCAATTTCCATTTCACTTTGGCATTTATTGTTAACCCTGGAAATATTTTCCTTCACCATTGATGTTACCTTTTTAATAGCTTCCAAGTTGGTTTCTGCAAAATTGCTTGCTGCAGGTAATGACTTGGACAGTTCAACTGGATTGTTTGATTCAATGAGAGGAGCATTTCTGTGCCAACATTGACAGTATGGTTCTTTGTTAGCATTCAATAAAACCTAGAAAACTGGGCTCCTGTGCATACAAAACTTGACCTATCGCCCTACGTCGTTGTCTACTCTCCTTTCCTCTAGTAGTTCATATCGTTAAAGGTGCTCATAGCGAACAGCATTGATGCAGCTAAGGGCACAATTCTCTTCGGTTTTGAATGAAGAGCTGCATTGCCATCCCCATAGTCCATTATCTTCATAGCATGTGTTCTTTTCCTCATGGATTTCTTGATTTGTAACTGGACGAGGAGAGTTTTTGACTGAAGATGTAAAGGTACAGCAAAATAGCACTAGTGCAAACAAGCAGCAAGAGAACAAATTGCATTCCTGAGGCACTTCTAACGATAGCTGACGAATTACAGAGCAAACTAGTCCAGTTCTGAATCTTCACAAACCCTATTTCCTTGATTTCTTGGGCACGAAACTTTAGACCACACGTACAAATACCTTATGGCTTTTCTGAGAGGTGTTTTCTTAGACTTCCTCAACAGCATAATATCCTCTGGTAGCAAGCCCCAACTATTCCAGTTGGGCGCAATAATTACAAGCACAAAATTGGGCAGATGGAACAACTCTGATAAATGCAAGTCATTTTCCTGAAGCTTTCTATACCATCCTACTACATGTTCCTTCGCTGTTACTTTCATGGGTATTAATTCGTTATGGGTTTTCAGGGATTTTCTACAACCCAATATATTGTGGCGAAGATTTTGAACTTATTGCTGTCTATGTTTGAAACTCCCCATTCAAGTCTTACAGAGGCATTTAATAACTTGATTTGTCTTGAGTTTGAGAATGGGCCCGCGGCATGCCTTTGAATCCATATGGTTAGAAATAGACCACAGAACTTTCATATCTATCTTATCAAGAACTTATTCGGATAACTTTGAATATGTGCCTTTAAAGTCGTGTGGAATATGAAGAACTCGTATGGATTTTTGAAGTAAATTTCTGGATTAATCATATAAGATTTTTTTGTGGTTTATTTTTCGAACCTATTAATGAGGTGAGATGAATTTCATTAGTAAGTTTGAAAGTAGATTTGAAAAATATTTTATGTGATTAATCGGAAAGTTTGTTTCACAAATTGTTATGGATTATAAAATTTGAAATAAAAAATTCATATGGATGATTTGTGTGATTAATTACGAAATTTGCTTCAAAAATTATTATGGATCATAAAAGTCTGAGATCAAAAATTCATATGGATGATTTATGATAAGGATGATGTATTTTATGTTTTGGTTTTTATATATTTACGATTTTTAATAAATTATTATGGATCATAAAAGTCTGAGATCAAAAATTCATATGGATGATTTATGATAAGGATGATGTATTTTATGTTTTGGTTTTTATATATTTACGATTTTTAATAAGACGATGTTTATTTTTTGGTTATTTAAAATGTATTTTTGAATGTATAAATAGATTTAGTGTTTTAAAAAACTCCTATAACATTTAAGTTATGTAAAATTATGTAAATTTAGCAATTCAAATTTGTAATTTTAACAAATTCCTGTCATCTTTTAGGCAAAAATAATTTTAAATTAGTGAGATTATTTTTTGTTACTTAAAATTCATTTTTAAATGGATAAATAAATTCAGTACAGTGAAAAAATCTTATAGCATTTAATAATGTAAATTTCACATATTAAATTTATAATTTTAACCTATTTTTATCTAATAAAAATACCAACTTTAAAATAAATACAATAAATAAATAAATAATAAATAATATATTATATATATATAATATATATATATATATATTTATTTATATTAATACTAGAAATATTTTCAAACAAACAAGTACTCAAATAACTTTTTGTAAACTTGGAATTTCTTTTGACATTTGAAAGTAACTTTTTGAAAACCTGGAACTTCTTGTTGACATCTGAAACAGGCCCAAAAGGTCAACAAAAATACCTTGGATCATTGCACAATGGAGATTTTTCCTTAATATAAAAAATATTTAGAACTTCTTTTGACGTTTGAAAGTAACTTTTTGGGAAACTTCGAACTTCTTTTCACTTTTGAAACAGGCTCGACAGGTCAACAAAACACATTGGAATATTGAAAAATGAGGGATTTTCCTTTAAGATTAAAAACATTTGAGATTAAGGACCCTTACCCTTTTATAATTATGAGACAAGTCCAAATGATTTACTCACATTTGGATGTTAAATGACTAACCTTAAGTTTAGAATTCGAAACTATAAATACGTGGTAGATAATATTTTTTTTATATTATTTTGATGTAATAATCATTTTTTCAAGGGAAGGAATTTTTTTTAACGCATAGCTATAAGTTTTAGTTTCAAATAATTTTTTAGACATTTATAATTGATGAATTACATTACAATATATCTTGTTAATAAGAAAATCTATTTAGTCAGACAATGCAGTGATGGTCTCAGCAAAATCTCTTTCTTCTATATCAATTCTTCCTACCTCAGGTATGGAAAACTCCACTCTTCTAGTTTTAAATCTCTATGGAAATGCTCTACTTCATAACTATGAGAATTATTCATCTACACTTCCTCCCCCTGTCACTACAAGCCCTCTCAAGTCCCTCTCCGGGATCACATCCCCCATTCCCCCTCCTCCCTTATTCTCCCTCCCTTTTGTATCCCATCCCTCCCTCTCCACCAACTTCACATCGAGGATCTCTCCTTTCGATTCTCTCCACATAAAACTCTACCTCAATCCCTCCCCCTATCGTTATAATCTTCGATCCTCTTGACACTCCCCCTGCCCTCCCCTTGTGACTCTCTCACTCCTCTCACCCCCCTCCCCCCTTTTGATCTTGGTGGAGATGTGGGACTTTTGAGGACCCCATTCGCTCCTCCTCTTCCAAAGGAAGAAATTATTTTCTATAAAAGGCACAACATCAAGTTAGATACAAGTTCCAAGTTGGAAAATAATCTTCTATCCTTAGGGTGCTTAGATCTTCAAGCCTTCTAAATGAAGGCCCTACATTTAAACTGTCAAATCCCTCTAAAAATTTGGTCATTGAAAGGATCCATGAATAACACAGCCCTCATGTTATCTTTCTTTAGGAGACTATGCTAGTTGGTGATAAAGTTATCAACATCCTAAAAGTTGTCTTCCCTGATTGGGAATTTTCGGCGATAGATTTTGATGGAAAATCAAGGCGACTTGTTTTAGGCTAGAATCTGAGATATATGAGTCCTTATTAGCTCTCGACCTCACCTCCTCTGATATTGCGATGCCATTCTATTTCATCAATGAACTTTATGGATTGTATGTTGATAGACATGTTTTCTGGTCATCTCTCACTCAATTGCAAGTATTCAAATTAGACAGAGTTATTCTAGGTGGCAGTATAAACTTCACTTTGGGGAACTCAGAATTCTAGGGATCCTCAGCTAGACCAGATTTGTTATCAGACTCCTTGGTCTCTCTCTCTTAGAAAACTTGAATCTTTGTGATGTACTCTCCACATTTTTTTTTCCAACCTGGTAATTAAAATAGACCAGGCTCGGGCAGAATCACAAAGTTATTGGATCGTTTCCTCATATCATATGGTGTTTGTCAATTTAATTGTCTTAAATTGTTACATGAATTATCGACCGAAGTTGGTAAGCTTGTGAAGTGCAAGTGCACTATATATGCTAGAAGTCATTTTATTAAATCGGATTATTAATGTGCATGATTGAGTTATTGAAATTTACTTCTAAGGATGTAATTTATTCCTATCTTACTCTTCAAAGAAAAATGAATTTAACTCATTAAACATTCCCACTTCTTTCTAATGAAATAAAAAATTCTCTTCACACTTGCAAAATGAAACTTAAAGCAAACTCACATTATCTCATTAAGAAAACTTAACTGATCTATTGCAACATAAATTTAATCTAAAAGCATAATCGTTCATCTAACATTCTAACAATCCTTTGCATAAAAACTAAAATGAAATTAACTTCTATTCAAAATGAAAACCACACATTTACTTTTTATCAATCGCTCCTGCTTTGAAATGAAAATCATAAAGAAATCACACATGCTTTGAAATGAAATATTGTAAAATGAAACTATAAAGAAATCTATCAACTCTGAAATGAAACACTATGCAACCATAAGGAAATCTATGAAAAAGAATTAGATTACCATTAACATCATTATACATCAACTTGAAAAAGGAACGATTAATGAAATATTGCTATCGCTATCTGAATGAAATCAAGACTGCAAATTAATTCTAAAAAACTATGAATAATTGTAACAAACAATAAAGAAAAGATATGTGAATGCAGAACCCTCACTGTTTGCAGGGGCCCTCCACAAACAGGCGGTCATAAAACTTCAATTGAATAGTCAGCTATGCATTGGAACTTCAAAGGATTTTCTTCATTAACAGAGTAAAAACAAAGTTTTAAAACATAACTCTCGCATACATAAAAATCAGCCTTTTGTTCATGTTTGTTGCACGATATTTATAAAAGCCCGTGTCAATAATTGTTCGAGGATTTTATGCCTACCTTAGCTAGCAGAATTCTAAATTAAGCTTCTAACAAATATTGAGATATCGTTGCTCATGATTTTCTATTTGGCAAAGCAAATCGTGAAGCGTAGAATTTTGGACTCTCGCTCACGTGTTCAACAACCACATTGACTTTATCCTTTGACCATGCAATCAAACAATCCTTTTAATGACCTGGTTCAGATGAATAGGAGGAAATTGTTATAGGTACCGATCTCCACCTGTCCATATATTTCTCCTCTTAGTTGGCACCTATGATCCTGGTAAACCATGGAATCGGCTACATAAACAAAGATTAGCTGCAGAATCGTGTGAATTTGGTAGCTAATACAAATATTAACCCAATAATAAGGAACATAATAAAATTATGAAATATAAGACAATTAAATACCTTACCATGTCAAAAACCTTGTAGTTCGATGCCTATTGAGTTGATGATGATGGTCAAGGAAAGGAAAAAGAGGTAAGGGAGAGTGTCAAAATGAAGCAATCATGAGGCTCAACATTCCCCCACATGGAGGCCATTGCATGTCCTCATGCAAAAAAAATTCAAAACTGGAAATATTTCTCTGTCATTGCTCTCTCTCAGAAACTTGGGCCAGAACATCCAATTTTGTCTTTCTTATCTTCTTTCTTGCAACTGTCATTATGGGCTTCTTCATCAAAATCTTGCATTTTAGACTCATGACCTTCTTTCTTAGAGATTCATTCTTTTTCTTTAATTTCTTGTTCTTTTCATACTATAAGCCCATATGTAAAAGAATGTAATCATTCTCAATCCTTTGTATCTCATTTTGCATCTTTAATGTCTCATGTTCTTTCTTCAGATGTCTATTCAGTGTCTCGAACTCAAAGAATTCTTGTTTCAGAGTTTTCACGAGTGGAGGTTCTTGTGGACTGTTAGACTTTTTTCATGGACTGTAGAACAAGATGCCTTTTCTGCAACTCTCCTCTCTAGAGACTCAATGTAGTCATAGATTTCTTGTTGTATTGGATCTATCTCTGGTGTTTTTCAGCCTGGGCTATGAACAAGTGAGATGATAGTAGGTGATGGAACTTCCATTTTCTCTTCTTCCTCCAAATTAACAACATATGTAGATTGTTGAGATGGTTTTTAACTAAGCCTGTCACTACTTCTTACATTTGATGGAAGAGGGTTTTTAGTTTTAACTCTTTTCTTCTCTGTTTTAGCTTCCTTTGTTTTCTTGGACATTGTGCTTTCTTCCTTTTTACTGGATTTCTTTCTTCTAACAGATTGCCTTTTAAGGCTTCCTAAAATTTCTGCAATAGGAGTCTCATCTTCTGACTGTTCTTGTGTTTGTTGTTGAGGTAAGTTTTTAATAGGATTCTCAGATATTCTCTTCCTTCCTCTTTTTGCATTGCTGCTTCTAGGTGACTCTTGATCCTTCTCCTTAAAATGATTTCTAACTAGGAAGCTATCCCACCTATCTCCAGTCTTTCAAGATGAAATTCAATGATATTTTTATAAGGCCATGGTGATACATGGTGTTTTCTATGAATTTGATTATTTTCTGAACATTCCCAGACATTTTTCTTAAGCTACTTAACAGAAAATAAGGAAGATTGATTTCATTCTCTTCGAGAAAATATCAAACAAATGTGGTAAAAGAACACGCAACCAAATATTCCTTCACAGGTGACAAATTTCTGAATTACTAGCAACAAATTTCTCCATTTACCCTTAAGTATTGTACTGGGAATTCCTTTCTTAAAAATAGTGATATCCATACCTGAGATTTTTAAGAAGGTCTTACATTCTTCTCCTTCAATGCCCCTGTTCTTAAACCATTTCTCTTCGACTCTTAACAATTTGGTTGCTTCAACAATAAGAGATTGTGCCACTGCAAACTTGATGTCTCCAATTTCAACCTCTACGCCATCAAAAGCTCTAGAAAATGATTTAGTCACTTCCTTGTTAAAACCATCAAACATTTCCACGAACTCTAGCCATTGTGATTTCTACATCATTTCCTTCACCTACGGATATCCTTCCATTTTTCTTCCATTTGGTTTTGTTCTTACTATGACGCCCATGGTTGAGAAGTTTTACCTCAGAATTCGCTTCTTGACAGGGTATGAGCCAGGGTTTCGGGATAATGGCTTCGGTGAGAGTATAAATGAGAGTGAGGGGAAAAACAAGTGAAGTGACCGTTATGGTATGAATGAATGTGAGTTGGGCGATTTCAACAATGAATTCGTAATTTGAGACAAGTGTTGTGTAATGACAAGGATGAATGGGTGACTTATGACTTTTTATTTGATATGACGAGCTATTTTCATTTCACTTTCGGCAATGATAGTTTTTGTGTTGAAATATGGCAACAAGAATATTCCAATTTAATTTGTCCTTGAATTAAATTGTGAATTAAAATCGAATTTAGTCTTAACAGCTACTTGGAAATAATTAATTAATTTATTTTAAATTAATTAGTTGGAGAAATTCAAGTTAGAAGTCTTTCTGAAGCCATGCAAGAGTTATCCCTTAAATTAAGGAGATAATATTGAGTTATATTTGAGTTGTAATTAGTTAACTCAGTTTACTAAATTAAGTCCAATTAAATTAGTTCCAAACTGTTTGAGGAACTAATAGTGTGTTAACAGTCAGTTGATGCATTAATGCACTCAACTAATGCTACTCCATTTAGCTGAAGGTTCCCTCATCAGAAACTCATGCATGTCTATTATGAGAAAGACCCAGTTAAGATTAATGTTCAAGGACAATGTACTATCAGTTGCATGTGCTTTCTCATGAAGAAAACTCATGCATGCAGTCAAGGATTCATCCTTGAGGATTGCACAATTTTGAAGGCTTTTTTCTTCCACTTGGTAATAGGCTAATCATCCACAAGGAACAACGCAAGGAAATAGGAGCTTGGGGGCAGAGAGGAAGGCTAGAGAGAAGCCAAGATTGCCTGTGAGAATCTGTGAGGATGGTACTGAGAGCTGGCTAGCTGTGAGAGCTAAGGCTTTGTATAATTCCTATGTATTTCCACCATGTATGATAATACAATAGTGTGGGGTTTTTATCTGAGACTTTCCCCAAAGTATTTTCATGTGTATTGTGCCATTGATCCTTATTCTTCTGGTTATATTGTTCAGCTCGATATTTAAGCTTCCACAAATTGATAGTAGAAGTAGGTTATAGTATTCTGCTTTGATTTATATTGCATTATCAGGTTAACTTATCACAGATTTTCTACATTTTGAACCGAAGGTATAATGTCCATATAATTCATACACTAATGTTTTGACCCTTATTATTAAATTAAATATTTGCATAATTTTTGAATTGATGATTCTAACATTTGATTTCTCCTTTTTGTATTGCCTTCAGGTGCTTCTAAGGATGAATTTGATCATTTCTTCAATTACTCCAATTAGTAGTCCCTGTCAAAGATGCAGATTCTTAGCAATTCTGTAGCTATTTTATTCCAGAAAGAAAACGAGGGACAAAAAGAAAAAGGGAACGAGAAAGAAAATTTAGAATGCCAAAATTACTTGGTTTTCACCATAAATTTTCTGTACAAACATGCAAACAATGTTGGTTTTCATGTTTATACATTTTTTTTTTGGAAAAGAAAAAGACTTATGAGTCAAGTTGGAGGAGAAGGAAAATCCTTCTTAACCAACCGGAAATCAATGTTGTCTTACAAATGTTTTGTAAACTCCTCTTTTGTCAATGGCTTATGATAGATTCTTAATCGATGACCATTCAAAAGAAAGGTGGTCCTTTCTTCATCAATAGTTTTGATCCTAACTACACCATTATCAAAGGCTGTTTCAATCTCATAGGGCCCAAGCCAATGAGTTTGAAATTTCCATTGGAAATCTTTGAAATTTGAATCAAAAAGTAATGTTCAATCTCCTGGCTGGAACTTTCTTTCGTTGATATATTTGTCATGCCATCTGGATCTCTGTTGTTGAACTAGATCGGTTCTTTGGATTGCATCTTGTCTTATCTCATCAAGTTCATTTAGCTGCTCCATTCTTTGCTTTTGTGCCTCTGAAAGATCAAGGCCCAATTTAATTGTTGTCTTGAAAGTTTTTACTTGAAACTCAATAGGAAAAAGGACTTGCTTCCCATAAACAAGTTCATAGGGGGTGCACCCTTTAATGTTTCTCCATGTGGTACGATATGCCCATAAAGCTTCCAGAAGCTTTTCTGCCTAGTCTCTTCTTTGCATATGCACAATTTTGGTGAGAATTGCTTCATTTACTTTATTGGTAGACTCCACTAGTCCATTTGCTTGTGGATGGTATGGAGTAGACTTCTGATGTTTGATTTTGTACTCCTCCATTATCTTTGTACCAACTTGGATGTGAATTGAGTACCTTGATCTGTTACAATTTCCCTTGAGACATCAAAACGAGTAAAGATATACTCGAAAAGAAATGAAATTACAACATTTTCAGTAGCAAAAGGAAGTGCTTTAGCTTCTACCCATTTTGTAACATAATTAGTGCAAACAAGAATGTACCTTTTCTATATCGATGGTGGTTTGATTGGACCAAAAAAATCCAAAGCCCATTTTTCAAAAGGCTAAATAAGTATCTGAGGTTGTAGAGGCATTTCATTAGACGGAACATGTTTCCCCATCCTTTGCCAACTATCACATCTCTTAACATACTCCTTGGCATCCTTAAAAATGGAAGGCCAATAGTATCCTAAGAGAAGGGCTTTGTAGAAAGTTCTTTTGTCAGGGAAGTGTCCTTAACATGGCTTATCATGACAAGCTTTCAATATCTCTAGTACTTCGTCTTCTCTAACACACCTTCGGATGATCAGATCTGGCCCTATTTTATACAATTCTTAATTTATCCATGAATAAGATGCACTAATTTAAATTACCTTCTCAAGGAGATAAATACGGTAGTAACTTCCATGTAGCCAAATAATTAGCAATATCTACAAACCAAGGTGATTTAGTAGATGTTGCAAAAAGATATTCATCAGGGAAATTTTCTTCTACATGTACATCCTTATTATCATTTTGAATTTTAGACAAAAAGTCAACAATTGTATTTTGTTTCCCAGGTTGATCCAAAATAGTGATCTTAAACGCTCACAACAACAACAACCATCTTGTAATTCTGCCATTAGTGACAGGTTTATTCATTAAGTACCTAATTGTAGAATGATCTGCATGTACACAAGTTTCATAGCCAGTAATGTAATGTCTAAATTTATTGATAGGATGGCCAACAACTAAAAACTCCTTTTATGTTACAGTATAATTTAACTCTGCAGGAGTCAAATTTTTATTGGTATAATAAATGGAATAAGGTGTTAAATCCTTTTGTCCTATTACAACACCTAAAGTTGTGTCTGAAGCATCAATTGAAATGTGAAATGTAGTTTACAATTTGGTCCTCTAAGAATGGGTGCTTCAAAGATTTTCTCATTTAATGTTTCAAAGGTCTTTTGGAAATCAAAATTCCAATTGAATTCATAGTGTTTTGTGAGTAGTTTGAAAAGTTGAGATGCAATTTTTGTAAAGTTTTCTATGAATCTTCTATAGTAACCAGTGAAACCATGAAAACTTCTAACATCCCGTTGACAAGTTGGAATTGATAATTTAGAAATAACTTCTACTTTAGATGTGTTCACTCTAATTCCATTTCCTAAAATATTGTGTCCTAAAACAATTCCCTCAATAAACATCATAAGCCATTTTTCATGGCTTAATGAGAGATTTTCCTCTTTACATCTAATGAGAACTTTTTCCAAAATTTTAAGAGTTTCTTCGAAAGAATTTCCATGAATTGTAAAATCGTCCATATACACTTCCACACAATCATGAATTAGATCAGAAAAAACGCATAATACTACTCTTTGGAATGTTGCAGGTGCATTACATAATCCAAAAGGAAGTACTAGGTAAGCATAAGTTCCCCATGGGCAGGTAAAGGTAGTTTTATCTTGGTCTTATGGGGCTACTTGCATTTTATTATACCCGCTAAAACCATCTAAGAATGAAAAATATTTCTTTCCTGCCAATGTATCTAAAACATGATCTCTGAAAGGAAGGGGGAAGTGATATTTTAAAGTGGCTTTATTCAATTCCCTATAGTCAATACACACTCTCCATTTTCCATTATTTTTAGGAACAATTACTAAGGGTGAAACCCACTGGCTGTCTGATATTTGATAGATGAAATTAACATTCAAGAGCTTTTTGTAGTTCCTCAACAATTTCCCTTAGATTTGGATTCATTCTTCTTTGAGGTTGTTGATTTGGTTTGGCATTTCCTTCAATGTAGATATGATGTATACAAGTATTAGGATCAATTCCCTTCATGTCAGTATATTCCCATGCAAAGGAAGAGGAATGTTCTTGTAAGATCTTTATTAATTGTTTCTTTTGAAATTCTTCCAAATTATTATTGATGTTCAAAGTTTTTCTTTGAAAGATTTCAATAATAGAATTGCAAAAATTTTCCATAGAATGCAAGGATAGTTGACAAGATGATAAATATTCAATATTGCATTGTTCTTGAAAACTCTAACTAGATTCACAATATGATGAAGATTCAATATTTTCCATTAAATTGAAAATTTGATCTTCCTCATCTATTTGTGAAGTGGCAAATATTGGTCTTATATTTCAACTTCTATTATTGTTTTTGCAGGTGGATACAGTGTGAATTTCTTTGTTGAGCTCCCATCAGAAATAAACATATCACCAGATCTACAACTTATAAAAGCAACAACTGTAGCTAGCCATGGTCTTCCTAGAGTCAATGGATGTCCTCCTAAGTTATTCTTGGGTGTTAAAATCATAAAATTGACAAGGTATTCCCAAGAATCTAAGGATACACATATATCTTCTAATACACCATCAGGTTCGATTACAGATCTATCTTCCAATTGTAACAGTGTAAGTGTATATCGAAGATTATAAAGTTCTAATTGATTCATAGTTTGTTTACTCATGATGTTTATAGCTTCTCCTAGATCAATCGATGTATTTGGGATCTCAACACCATCGATGTGTGTTTTCACGATGGGACTTCCTGGATCAAGATATTTCTGAATTGTTGTTTTACCCATCATGATATCTGCAATTTTCCCAACTAGTTGGATTATTTTGACTTCTTTTCTTTTTCTTCCTGGAATTTTTATGCTCAATTCCCTAATTGTCTTTGAAAAAATTGGTATTTCCTTAATGGCTTGTAGCAAAGCAATTTTTATGCAAACACTCTTCAGTTCATCTAACAGGTCATAATCAGGCAATAAAAGATGTTTTTCTATCCCTCCATCAATTTTTAATCTCTTAGGTAAAGGTGGTTTTGAAATAGATATTGAAGGTTGTTCCATAATAGGGGTTGAGTTATTTGAATGTGTTGGAGTAACTTGTTTTTGAGATTTTTTTTTTCATTCACAGACTTCTCTTCTTCAGAGATCTTTTCTTTTTCACTTTCCTGAATAACAACTGATGGGGACTTTTTCTCTAATATTCTACGAGATCAAAGTTGAACATTGTTTAGATCTAGTTGAGATATCACGTAAGTTTGAAAATTTTGTCCTTCCATATTGTAAACAAGTTGTGATTTTTTATTATTGTTCGGATTTGGGAGTGGTTGGGTAGGCAATTGGTTTGGCCTTTGAGGAAATGATAATGAAAGTTGTGGATTCAAATTGTGAGGTTGAGTTTGTTGAACAGGCTGAGGATAATATTGTGGAGGGAAAGTAGGATATGATTGTTGAAATTGTGGAAATTGAGGGTACTTTCCATAACGATTTTGCCATCCTTGTGACCAAGGTTGTGGCCAATATTTCCAAGGCATTGGGGTAGTCCAATTACTTTGTGATGATTGTGTGAATGGTTGAGAGTTAAAATGTTGAGTTGTATTTGGTTGTGGATTGTGCAAATGATTGAGTGTTAAAACCTTGAGCTGTATTTGGCTGTGCATTATGCCAGGGTTTTTTAGCAATAAGGGTCTACCTGATTTGGTACTCCTTCTTCTTGATTGAGGGACATTCCTTTGTATCATGATTTTCTGCACATATAAAACAAGTTTCTACACTCTTTAAATCAAGAGGACATTCTTTCAAGGCATGCTTCTTTCTGCACTTAGGGCAAAAAATGGACAATACGACATTTTGGACGTTTGTTTGTTTTATATTTTAAGGGTGTCAATTTGTTCACTAAGACTCCCTAAAATATCTGTTTTAAAATTAGTACGCAATTTCCTAATTCTTCTCTACTTACTGTCTGAGCTATAGATTTATTAATCCTTGATAAAAGAGGATCTCTTGGAATTTTCTCAGTTCTTACTTTGCCTCTTGAAATGTGTATGCATAACTGGCAAATTTATCCTAGTGACAACTAAGAAATGTATCCCTTCTAGATTGATAAGATCAATCCACTCATCCCTAATGGATTTCAATAAGAGAGCTTTCAAAGTTTCCTCATCTAGATTATTCATTTTTTCCCTTTTATTATTATAAGCAAATATTTCAACGAAGTCTTCAATATTTTCATCTTCTTTTTGTACCATTTTAAAGACTTCATCCTTAATATTATGGGGTATACAATAGTCCTTATATTTCTCTAAGAATGTAGTTTTCATTTGTTCCCATGTTCTTATGGAGTTTATTCCTAAACTCATAAACCATTTTAATGTTGCATCTTTAAGGGTTTCAGGGAATAATTTCAACTTCTGAGCATCATGCAGATAAACATATGATTTACACAAGACTTCAAATTCAAAGAGAAATGTTTTAGGATATTCACTCCTTATTCCATGAAAGTTTGGAAGGATAAAGGGTGAGATATTTTTAATTGTCACAGTTGTATCTTCATTAAGGATAGGAAATCCAAAGGGTTCTGGATTTATATCTTCTCCTCTCCCTCTTCATCTTCCTCCACATTTTCCACCTCCCCTATTTCCTCCTCTTCCTCCTCCAATCCTAGGTTGTTCACCATTCAAATTATGTACCTCTCCTTCCCCTTATCCAACCATTATAGATTCTTCAGAACTAATATAAGGTTATGGTTCCAAAATTGGGTTTTCAGCTTCCTCTAGTTCCTCTGGTTCTTCTATCAATGATCTGTTAAAATAGGTTTCTTCTTCTTCAGTAGGAACTTCCAACTCTTGAGCTAGAAGTTGTTCTCCAGTTGAAGATAGGAAAATTACTCTATGGGATCTTCTTCTTATATTATGGCTTATGTTGATGAAGTTGGTGAATCCCTAGGTTGGATTTCGGATCTTAATGCCTCAGGGGGTTTGTGTTTGCTTGCTATGGATGGAATTAGAGTTTACGTGGGTGGTGTGGCACTACGAGGTCGTGGTGGGGTGAGTGATGTTGTTGGAATTAAACTCTTACCTCTACCTACAAATCTAGCCCTGGAGTCTCCTTCCTTATGCATATCAAGTTTTTGTAGTTTGTTTGTTTGTTTTTGCTTTTGTCTCTTTTTTTGTTTTTTTTATCAAAATGAAAAAGACTAAGACTTCTATTTACACTTCCCCGGAAACGGTGCCAAAATGTTTGTCAATTTAATTGTCTTAAATTGTTACATGAATTATTGACCATAGTTGGTAAGCTTGTGAAGTGAAAGTTCACTATATATGCTAGAAGTCCTTTTATTAAATCAGATTATTAATGTGCATGATTGAGTTATTGAAATTTGCTTCTAAGGATGTAATTTTTTCCTATCTTACTCTTCAAATAAAAATGAATTTAACACATTAAATATTCCTACTTCTTTCTAATGAAATAAAAAATGCTCTTCACACTTGCAAATTGAAACTTAAAGCAAACTCACTTTATCTCATTAAGAAAACTTAATTGATCTATTGCAACATAAATTTAATCTAAAAGCACAATCGTTCATATAACGTTCTAACAATCCTTTGCAAAGAAACTAAAATGAAATTAACTTCTATTCAAATGACAACCACACATTTACTTATTATCAATCACTCCTGCTTTGAAATGAAAATCATAAAGAAATCACACATGCTTTGAAATGAAATACTGTAAAATGAAACTATAAATAAATCTATCAACCTTGAAATGAAACACTCTGCAATCATAAGGAAATCTATGAAAAGCAATTACATTTCCATTAACATCATTATACATCAACTTGAAAAAGGAACGATTAATGAAATATTGCTATCTTTATCTTAATGAAATCAAGACTGCAAATCAATTCTAAAAATGTATGAATAACTGTAACAAACGATAAATAAAAGATATGTGAATACTGAACCTTCACTGTTTGTAGGGACCCTCCACAAACATACGGTCATAGAACTTCAATCGAACAGTCAGCTACGCATTGGAACTTCAAAGTATTTCCTTCATTAACATAGTAAAAACAGGGTTTTAAAACATCACTGTCACATACAGAAAAATCAACCTTCTATTCATGTTTGTTGCATGGTATTTATAAAATTATGTGTCAAAAATTGTTCGAGGCTTTTATGCCTACCTTAGCTAATAAAATTCTAAATTAAGCTTCTAACAAAAATCAAGATATCATTGGAATGAACGGAAGTGGAGTAAGGAGCGACGGGAGCAAGCTGAACGAGGGTTTGGAACAAGACTTTAGGGTTGGTAACAATGGAGGGGCAAGGAGGGGGGAGTTCCACTCCCTCCTACAGTCAGGTAGTTGTGAACAGAGGTAAGGAAGCGGGTTCGAATTGATTTAAGAAACCAATGGAGGCAGAAATGGAGGAAATAAGCACAAAAAAACTGGCAAACATTAAATCTCATGAGCAGAAAGAGAATCAAGAGGAAGTTAGTAGGGAGAAGAGAACAAGAGACAACAGTCAGAAAGCTATGCACAAGACGGTGACATGAACCTACAAACCCAGGTCGACAACTAAACCCAGGGTTGTTTTAAATGATCCAATGCTACAGGTGCATAGGATCACATGGTGGCATTATTTGCAAATTTATGGGAATATGGCCAACAGAGAAGGCTTTGAATGCTTGGATTAAAAACCACTGGAAACCAAAGGGGGACATAAACCTTCACCTTGGGTCCAAGGGATTCTTTACAATGGTGTTCACAAACCTCAAGGATAAAGGCAGAGTCTTCGAAAGAGGACCATATTTCTATGCTGCTAGAGGCCTCTACATGCGACCATGGGTGATGAATTTCATCCCAGAATGAGAAACATTCACTTTTGTACTGGTATGGATAAGACTCTACTCCCTACCTTTAGATTACTGGTTGCCAGAATCATTAAAAGCCATAGGCAATAAATTAGGTAATTTTTTAAAAATATCAGATGTGACTCTGTGAGGAAAATACACATCCTTTGCCCACATATGTGTAGAAATGGACCCATTGGGAGCACTTCTGAATGAAATCATTCCATAAGTCTATGATGAATAATGGGTGCAGGTGGTTGAGTATGAACATGTCCCATTCAGATGCCATAAGTGTCATCAACACGGACATCTCTTCAGAGACTGCCCACTAAACAAACTAGTGGACAATATTAAAACCAACACAGGCAAAGATCTTGCAAGCTTTACCAAGGTAGGAGGCAAATGGAAAGGAGGAAAAAATTATCAAAATAAATTTAACGAGGATAAGCAACCAAGTCATAGCAGTTTCAAGATTTTAGAAGAAGGATGGAACAATGGAACGAGCCAGGCTTCGGAGGATAATCCTATAGAGAAGGAAAAAGATGCCAGCATGGAGGATACACCTGAGAACAACATACCAGAGGAGGATTTTCCAAGAATTATGGAACTAGGTAGGGACCACGAGATGACCCCAAGTGAAGTTGGTACGGAGGACCACGAACTATAGGAGATTCTTGAGAGGGAGAATCTTGATCTAGAAAAGTTCCTAGAACAGGGAACCACCAAAGGAGTTGACTCTCTACCACAAGAGGAGTTTGACAGAGTGCAACAGCTCTTCCTCTGGAGATCTCAAGCGAAGGGTTCTGGGGTCAAAAGGAACCATGATAGCTAGGAAAATAGAGGGGTAAAACCGATCAAGGTAACATCAGGATACTCCTCCAAGAACCCAGGTAGGAAAAAAGGAAGGAAGAGACAGAATGAGCTAGTGAAAGAGTGTGAGAAACTCATGATTAACTCAGGTAAGATGAAGGAACTTACCAGTTACTCATTTACAAACCTTTCATAATGAAGCTCGCAACTTGGAACATTAGGGGTCTAGGAAGTAAAAGAAAACAACAAAATCTTAGCAATAGAATAAAAGAAGAAAAACCAGATATGGTATTTATCCAGGAAACGAAATGTTCCATAGAAAAAATCAGAGAGATACATAGAAAATGGCTCATTAAGTACGAGTATCTAGAAGTTAAAGCAAACAACACAGCAGGAGGGATTCTCACTCTTTGGAATCCCCAGAAACTTGGAATCCTTGATGCTAAGGCATCCAGGAACTACCTTTTGATGGTGATCCAACCTTTGGGTGACAAGGAACTATATATGGTCACAAATGTCTATGGCCCTAAAAAATTTGAAGACAAACTCAAGCTTCTCACCTCACTAGAGGAGCTGAGAGAGAGACATCATGTTATGCCCTAGATTCTGGGAGGGGACTTTAACATGATAAGATCTCTCACAGAAAAAAAAGGAGGGATCAAAATACTAGGCAGGGACTCCATTGCCTTCCAGAATTTCCTAAACGACATGAGACTAGTGGATACAGAGACAATAAATGGTACCTTCGCCTGGAATAATAAGTGGGGAGGGGCTTCGTTGCCTCTAAACTAGACAAATTCATAATCTCAGAGGATCTCATTCTCACTGGCCTTGACTTGACTACATTAATCCTTCCTTTTGGAGGCTCAGATCACTAGCCAATCCAACTTGAAGCTTCGTTCATAGGCACTCTAAGGAACAGACCTTTCAAGTTTGAAAATGTCTGGCTCACTCACCCTAACTTCATCAATAACATGAGAAAATGGTGGGTGGAAGACATGCCTGTTCAAGGCACAAATATGTTCCTACTACAACAGAGACTGAAACACATCAAATGTGGGCTTAAAGAATGGAACAAAAATGAATTTGGCAATATTTTCAAAGCCAAAAGAGAAGTTGAATAGAAAATACAAGGAATTAATCAGATCCTTATCACAGATGGCTTTACCGAGGAAAGGAAAATGCAAGCTAACTCTCTTCAACAAGAATGGGAAAACAAATGTCAGCAAGAGGAGACATTTTGGAGATAGAAATCGAGAGTGCAATGGATAAAAGAAGGGGAAATAAATACAAAGTTTTTTCACAAGTCTACTGTGGATCACAGGGTGCATAACAGCATTTAAAAACTGAGAGACACTCAAGGGAAAGAGCTTAGCACCCACAAAGAAATGGAATCATCTCTGGTTCAACATTTCTAAAATATAGCTAAGGAGCCACTCTTAGATAGATCACTATTTATCAGTAATTTCACAAAGTATATTCCAAAAGTTGTAACCTGGGAAGACAATTACAATCTAAACAAGCCAGTGACTGAAGAGGAGGTCAATGAAGTTATCAAAGAGATGCAAAATGGGAAGGCTCCAGGCCTGGATGGGTTCAATGTAGACTTCTTCAAAGCATGCTGGGAAACAGTCAAACAAGACATCCTTGATGTTGTGGAGAACTCGAGAGGTTCCAAAGCAATTTTGAGGGCGCTCAATGCATCTTTCATAGCTTTGATTCCAAAGCAGGAAAAATCTATGACACCAGATAGATTCAGACCCATAACTTGATGCAATATGGTCTACCAAATTATTTCTAAGGTAATTGCAAATAGAATCAAGCCCCTTCTTCCTACTCTTGTATCTGAGGAGCAAACTAGATATGTGGAAGGAAGACAAATTCTAAATAACATCATTCAAGCTCACAAGGTGGTTCATTCTCTTAAGAGCAATAAGCAAGTGGGTATGATCATACAACTTGACCTAGCCAAAGCTTATGACAAGCTAAGCTAGTCGTACATCAGGGAAGTACTAAAAGCGTATGGCTTCGACCATAATTGGATAAGATGGGTTATGGCCCTTGTCACCACAACTAGTTTTTCTATCCTTCTTAATGGCTCCCCATCCAGAACCTTTAGGCCCTCTAGAGGCCTTAGACAAGGAGATCCACTCTCCCCCTTCCTCTTTATTCTCATGATGGAAGGATTAGGCAAAGCGATCAAATCAGTTAATGCAGAAGGAAGAATCCAAGGTCTCAAACTAACCCTGAATGGGGACACCTTGACTCATCACCAATTTGTGGATGATACCATGTTGCAAGGTACTCCCACGGTTAAGGAAGCTAAAGCTTTCAAACACATCCTGAACGATTTTGCTATGGCCGCTGGTACAGAGGTAAGTCTTACCAAATCAAAAATTTTCTTTTTTAATATTGGCATTTCTATACAAAGAAATCTCTCTAGAATCTTCGGCTTTCAAAGAGATCAACTTCCATCCAAATATCTGGGAATACCTCTCACTGATAAACCCCTGAGCAAGGAAGTGTGGGAGCCAGTGACTAATAAACTGCAGGACAAGATCAGAAAATGGACAAGCAGATCTTTGAATTTAGCAAGAAGGCTAGTGCTTACAAAGGTTGTCCTGCAAACCATTCCCATGTTTATGTCTTCAGCTCTTCCTGCTCCTAAAGGAGTTATACAACATATCAGGAACATCCAGAGAGATTTTCTTTAGGGAAAAGGGGAAGAGAAAAATAAATGGGCTTTGTTAGCTTGGGAAAAGCTTTGTAAACCCAAGACCCATGAAAGTTTGGGACTTCATGGAAACCCTACGCAAAGTCTTGGGGGCTAAAATTTGGTGGAGATGGCTAAAGGAAACGAGAACCCCTTGGGCCAAGCTCTGGAAACAAAAGTATGCAAATGGATCTGATTTAGATGACGGGGCTCATCAAGGGCTCCCACATTTGAAACAATGCTTGGGAGAATATAGCCATAGTACAGAAGCATAGTTTCTGGGAGATCAGATATGGAAGCATAGCTTGGTTTTAGGAGGATAACTGGTAGTAGGAACCTAACCTGTGTAGAGAAGAACTAGCCATTCTCAGGAATGACACTGAAAATAAAGGTTTATTTAAAGTAAGTGACCTCTGGGATTAGACAAGGAACAAGGGCAAAAGGAGAACATGGAAGGACCTAATATACAGTGAAGAGACCCCTTTGAAGGCCCAAGCAGAAGCTCTTGCAATGATCTTGGAACAGAGAAAGATTTTGACTTCAACTTCATCTGACCAACTAAGATGGGGGAGAAACAACGAAGGCAACTTCAACCTCAAAGAAGCCAAAAGAATTTCCATTGAGCTTGACTTTCCAAACTCGGATAATACATGGAAGGACATATGGCAGAACCCGCACTCGATGAAAATCAAATTGTTCATGTGGTTGGTGCGGCATAAAAAATTTCTGACTTGGGAAAATCTTAGGAAAATAGGTTTAGTTGGTCCATCTAGATGCCAATTATGTGGTCTACAAGAAGAAACGATGGATCATCTACTCAACCTCTGCCCATTCACCTCCATCTTGTGGAATTGAGTAGCCTCAATATTCAAACAAACCGACAGGGATGAATATAGTATCACCGGCACTTTGAAGAACTAGAGGAAAGACTTCTCAGAAAATGAAATAATAAACAAAGCCTGGACTCTGCTACCAGGTTTTTTGATTTGGGATGTCCGGAAAGAACGCAACAATAGAATTTTCAAGAACAGAATTGGCTCAACCCAGAGCGTCATAGCTCAGATTATAAGACAACTCAAAGAAATTGTGAGCACCCCTCTAAAGAAACCCCCGGAGAACCCTCCTCTAAAGCAGGAGGCTCAGATACTCTTTCAATTGGGTCTCCAGTTACCTGCCCCCCAGGGCTTAAGCAGGATAGTAAGACACATAACAATGGGAAAGGACTTCTCGCAACCGCCTCCTCAGGGATTTTTGAAATTTAATATAGATGGGGCCTCTAAAGGAAACCCTGGGGTGGCTGGTTATGGTGGAGTCATACGAGATGAGCAGGGTTACACAAAAATCATCTTTCGTAGTCATTTGGGGAAGGCCACTAATAATATGGTGGAACTCATGGCCTTAGAGCAATGCCTAGAAATCTTGATTAACTCCAATTTACATAATGCCATCATAGAAGCAGATTCTAAAGTGATAATCAATTTAGTCAAGAAGATAGGCAATGGCACAACACCAGAAAAAGTTTCAAAGCACTGGAAATTACTGCAGGTCTACCAACGAATACAATCCCACCTGAGAACCATGAGAACACTCATATTTGTTCATGTGCACAGAACAACCAGTAGGTTAGAAGATTGTCTGGCCAATGAAGGAGTGCTCTGCACTAGAAACAACAGAAGATATGCTTGGGAGTCGACACCCTAAGGAAATTTGTGGGAGGACTGTAATAGACAGGTGATCAAAGATAGGGAGCAATATCAATCTATGAAAGATAAGTAGTAATTAGTCCTATGGAAACAAAGGAAAGGGAACCAATCATAGAAAAGAAACAAGGGGTATACAACGGGTAGGTTGACAAGCAGTCGACCAATGATTGCAGTGAACCCCGACATCCAATGGATTTCGGGTGGAAAAATACTCGGAGGATAAACCTTCAAATGGACCTGAAATACTTTAGAGCGACAGTTAATACCACTCATTGGGTCCAAATGGCAAATTATCAAGTGGGCATGTTACCGGCCCGAAAGTAGCTCAGGATCGTTAGATCTACGAAGCCTAGATCACACGGTATTCGGGCCATAAAGATTATAGATGGTTAACCCTAAATCGAACCTAAAATTGTTTAGAATGGTGGTTTTGGCTTCTCATCAAGTCCATAAGAAAATTTAAGGTACGGGCAAGTTGGGACCCGAAATCAATCTTAACCGTTGGATCTATGAGGACCGGATCGCTTGGTTTTCGGGTTGCTCAGTAAACCAAAGCTTAATGCTTGTTTTCAGTCACATATTGTTGCACTAAGAGTCGTAGATTATGTGGGTCCTTGACTTCAAAGGCTTTCGGGTTCTTCGAGGCTCGAAACCTTTGTCTTTCAGCGGTCTAGAAAGGAATTTAAAACCCTTTATTTTTCTTTTTCGGGTTTAGAAGGCAGGGTTCTTAAGCATTGCTTTGAGCGCTGGTTAAGAGAGTAATTCCTTTTATAGGTTTTTTAAGTTAGGTAAGGGGTTGTGTCTACCCAGCATCCACAGGGCTGGTGTTGCTGATCTTAATCTCGTACTTTATGTACAATATGTAATTTTTTTTATTAATGGAAGGTACCACTCTTACTGGATTAAAAAAAAAAATCGAGATATCATTGCTCATGATTTTCTATTTAGCAAAGCAAATCGTGAAGCGTAGGAATTTTGGACTCTCACTCACCTATTCAGCAACCACACTTACTTTATCCTTTGACCACGCAATCGAACAATCATTTTGATCATCTGGTTTGGATGAATAAGAGGAAATCATTAAAGATACCAATCTCCACTTGTCCATATCTTTCTCCTCTTAGCTAGCACCTTCAATCCTGGTAAACCATAGAATCGGCTACAGAAACAGAGATTAGCTGCAGAATCGTGCAAATTCGGTAGCTAATACAAATATTAACCCAATCATAAGGAACATTATAAAATATGAAAGATAAGGCAATTAAATACCTTACCATGTCAAAAACCTTGTAGTTTGATGTCTATTGAGGTAATGATGATGGTCAAGGAAAGGAAAAATAGGTAAGGGAGAGTGTCAAAATGAAGCAGTCGTGAGGCTCAACATATGGTATTCTTGATTCCATCCTAAAAATTATATAGTGGTCCTTCATGGGTTGTAATTTTGATCATGTCCCTATTCTCATCAATCTGGAGCCTTTCATTGTCAAGCCTCCTACCCCCTTCAAATTGAACTCCTTGTGGCTAGATGACCCTTCCTTGATCTCCCTTCTTAAATACAGTTGATCTAGATTTCCCCTTTCCCTTTAGTTTCAAAGGAACTTAAAAAATTAAAAGGATATTATCAATGGGCTAAAAAGAAAAGAGAGGAGAATACAAAAATTGATGTTGATATTGAATCCCAATTGTAACTTCTTTGGAATCAATCCTCCTCTACGAATATCCTTGTTCACCTCCATACTGAAATTTTAGAGTTGGATAAAACTAGAAGGGGAATTCTCCTAGATCGGGAGAAGGAATTGTAACTAAAAGGTTGATCCCTATTGCTCCAAGCAAGTGATGACAACAAAAAATATTTCCGTAGTGTGGCAAATCACAGAAATACCATAAACACTATATGGGGAATCAAGGGTCCCTTTGGAACCTTTTCCTTTTCTTTCTCTAACATAGCAAGGGAAGGTTGCTCATACTTAAAAAATATTTTCAAGTAGAAGTAAAGGGTCATCAAGTAAATTCTCTCAATTTCTAAAAAATTTCCAAGATTCATGGAAGAGGAGGAAAATGAAGCCCTTATGTTTAAAATCACAAAGAATGAGTCAGAAAATGTTTGTCACAACTTCCAAAAAGACAAAATCCTAGGCCCTTTACGAGCTCCCAAGTGAATTCTATATCAAATATTTGGACTTCATCGCAGATGTTCTTCTCTTAAATACTCAAGAACCTCAGTACATATGTTGGCTCCTTTTAATTCTACCTTCTTAGCTCTTATCCCCAAGTTTGGTAAGGCTGAATATTTTGATAAATTTTATCCCATCTCCCTCTATAACACTATCTATAAAATCATCACCAAAATTATAGCCCTGCATCTAAAGCACATTCTATCTTTCCACATTTCTATTGAACAATTTGGATTTATTACCAATAGACAAATTCATGGAACTATCGGTCTGGCCTAGGAAGCCCTCCACTCTATCCACTCCCTTAAACAAAATATGTTGGTATGCAAGGTTATCTATATTCAAACTATTTTTACCATGTGAATTTTCTTTACTTACGACTTCCTTCGATCCACTTGGGTTTCTCCCACTCATTCGCTCATGGGTTATGAATTGTATCTCTACTTCCTATTTTACCATCCTTATCAATTGGGCAACTTCCCCCTTTTTCTATGCGGAGTAGGTTGATAACAGGTGCAGTCAAGAATGGTTTCCTCTCACATCTTCTCTTTGTTGATGATATGGTTTTATTTTTAGATGGATGACTTTCTTACATCAACCATCTAAATTCTCTTATGGATCTCTTCAATCTAGAAATAGAATTAAAATAAACACTCTGAATTCCTCTATCTATAGTTGGGCCATACTTGAAAATGAAATCACCTCCATCGAAAATATACTCACATTTCCTGTAAAACATATCTGCCACGGTTTCAAATATCTTGGTTTCATTCTCAAACCTTGCAATTATTATAAACAGGACTGGACATGGCTGCTTGAAACAATTAAAAAAAGAATCAGACTCTAGAGAAATAGATGGATCTCCAAATCTAGGTGTCTTGTCTTATTAAAGTCAATAATCACAGCTATCATGATCCATTGGGCCTCTCTAGCCTAGATTCCCAAGGGGACTTTGAACAAGATACAAAAACTATATATCTATTTCCTCTGGTACATGAAGGATGAAAAGAAAACCTTTAATCTCACTGCTTGGAACTTCACTGCTCTTCTGAAATCTTTTAATGGATGGGAGATAAAACTTCTCCCAAAATTTACACAAGCATTAACAGCGAAAGGCGTTTGGCGCCGCATCCAAGGGACTGAGCTATGGGACCATATCATGACACAAAATTACATTCGACCCTTATCCACCCTAAAATGGATTCACATTCCTTAGAAAACTCTCCAAAATGCCTCTATTTTCTAAAAAACTATCCTTGAGGAATTTCATATTGTTGGAGACAATTTGTGTTGGAATTTGGGTAATGGAAAAAATGTACTACTTGACAAAGATCCCTAGATCGACAGTCTAAATTGACACCACCTTCTTGAGCCCTTGATTCAACTACTAGTGGAGAAAAGAAAGTTTTCCCTAGCCCATGTATTTCTCCATCAATCGTGGATGTCGACTACAAACCTTCAAATCAAATGAGAGGAGGCAACAACCTAGGAAAATTATATAAAAGCTCTAAAATTTGAAAACTTTTCCATCTATAATAGTGATGATCATCTCATATGTACAAAAATTTCTCATTGAAGATATGCCCCAAAATATGGGTACCTATCACAACTTCAAGCTATTGAAAATCCCCCCTGGTGGGGCAACATTCTGTGGAAATTGTGTGCCCTTCGAAATCAAAATTATTCATGTGGCTCATGTTGAAAGGGAAAGTACCCACTTGGGACACTACAAAAACGTTTGTTCTAGTCCCCAAACATTTTTCCTATTTTCAGTTTTGAAGCGAAATATATTAATCACCTTTTTATATATTTTCCCTATATCAAGCATGGTTGGGATTACAACACTCATGTCCACAAGCACTTGACTGGGTTGCTAAGAAAATATCTCTTTGTTTGAAACCTTGCCTCTCTAGCCACCTTCATGAAAACATGAAATGCCTCCCTTGGTGTGTCAACTGAGGAATTTAGCTTGATGAAACGTCAATATTTTTTAGAATAGACCCCCAAATGTCTCAAAAGTCTCCTCACAGTGCTTGGTTATTCTCTCTCTATCTCCCCTTCCCTCATCTATCAATTTTTACTCTCCCCCCGAACCTATTAGTATCTAAACCAACTTCCTTTGTGCTTTCTTTGATGGTGTTGCACAGGGCTCCCTCTCATCTAGAGGAACAAGGGGTATTCTACATCTTTCTAACTCACATTCTCTCTCTTTCTCAACAAACATTGGGTCTGCCACAAACAACCATGTTGAACCCTTTGTTCTCTACATCATCATTCTTGTTGCAATATCCAAGAATATTAGATCTCTCCATATATATGGAAATTCACAAGTGGTCATAAAATGGATGCAAAAGAAAGCAGTGCTCATAAATTTTACTCTGCTTCCTCTCATGGAAAAGATAAATAAAAAATTATGAAATTTATCACATATCTCTTATGATCACATCTGTAGGCACATAAATGAATAAGCAAACCTGCTCTTGAAAGATGGACTAGATTTGGATAGAGGCGCATGCTTGATCTATGAAATTAAAAAAGGCATCATAGCATAAATTATTTTTGACCCTTAGGTCTAACTAAACCATGGGACCTATTTATGCATGGAATATTCCTTCATTAGATCCATCTATACAGGATAGCAGGATGTATATATTTGCTGGTAAATTTGAATTTTTGAAGAAAATATGTCTTATCAGGACTACACTTTTAAGAGACAACATTGTTGTCAACCTCCTTTTTATATGACCAAGAAAACATGTAAACAATTTTATGACTCATGGTAGTCGTTTCAACTGTCACAATAGGTTTTTGTAACAAATATGAGAACACTTGACAGGTTTATAAGCCACAAGAATGCTTATGCAGCTATGGATGTAACCTCTTTTATTATATAATAAAAGTTGCAGACTTTTTTCTCTGGAATATATATAAGAAAAAGAAAAGTCAACAAGGTCATAAAATAATGTTAGGAGCGTTAGCTTCCCCTCATCCTATTAGGATATTCCGACACATAGGAAATAATTAAGTACAACTTGGTCTAGTGTATAGTTAGATAAAGTGTGTTTCTTTAGTATGTACTTTTTGTAACTTACAATCTGATGGTCACGATATGTTCTAAACATGAAGTGATCTAACGGTTCATTCTCTCCTCGGTATTATCGAAACTTGATCTGTGGCTTAACACCTGATTGGTCCATGATCTCTATTTAAAGAGCATGGAGGGTCATTTGTTAGGTGACTGTTCATGAGAGAAGCTTATGTAATTTTTCTTTCTTTTACATTAATAAATTTCCTGAAGTGGCCATGTTGGCTCAGGTCGTGGATTGTTTCCCTCTTTGAGGGTTTTAACCACGTCAATAATATTGGTCTATTGATCTATGATCTATTTGTGAGCGGTGTCCTTTGGTGTTCTTTCTGAGGAACTTACCATGTAAATTCCTAGATGGTATTAGAGCTATTCAAGGGCCGCATCCATTGGTGATCCAAATCCAAAGCCGGTACAATTGCATCTGACTGTCGTTTCTTATATCTATTATTTCTAACCACTTTTAGGTCGAGAGGATTTCTCTATTGTGTTAGGAGCATCTATTCCAGTGACAAACCCCTTTCATTTCATGCGAAAAGGATTCTGATAGCCCTAGCTACATAATTTTTAAGATTTGGAGATATACAATCTTTATTTGTAGTTTTAGTTATTTATCTAACTGTTTTTTTGGTTTATTTATCTCTTTGTTTTTTATTACCAGATCTATACATTTCTTTTCTACGTATGCTCTTTGCCCTGAGACTCTGTGCAATTTTGGAAAACCAGAAAAAAAAAAAAAAAAAAAAAAAAAAAAAAAAAAAAAAAAAAAAAAAAAGAGAAAGAGAGGGAGGATTTTTCTCATGCGTATGCTCTTTTCCGCCGTGTCTTAGTGTGATCTCAGAAAATCAGAAACTTTGAGGAAAATATATAATTTCTGGAAAAATCTAACTTGAAGGCAGAAGGCTTGGATTTCTTTTGCACGTTCATTTTGGTTTGTGTGTTTTTATTGTTTTGTAGGGAAAAAGGGGTTTTTCAAGTAAGCAAGCACTCCAAAGTTCCAGTGAAAAAACAAAAACAAACAAAAGGGCCCCCCTTCATTTTTTCCAAAAATTATTAACCTTTTAAACTAGCTCACTTGGTCCAAAGTTACTTTATGAGAATAGAGGCCTTGGGTTCAAGTCTTTCTTTTTGTTGAGTTACTTTTTTCAAAAAGCACATGTAACTTATGTTTTAAAGTTACTTTATGTAAAAGTGTTCTCACGCATTATAAAAAGTGGGTCACTTATAATTCTAAAGTCACAGTATCTTTTATTTAAGTTACAATTTAGTGGATAGTTCATAAAGTACCATTGTATAAGCGACTTTTGCTTATTTATAAAAGTGGGTCACATAAAGTAATATTCTTTTTTTTTTAAAGTGAGATAATTATATTAAGTTTGGAAACGAGAGGGATTTTTTTAAATATAACAGTATCATTCACTTTCCAACATTCGCATGGTTTGTTGGCATCTTCAACATTTTTTCTTCAAAAAACCATAACTTTTTCATCCTGAAGCCATTTTAAAAGTCGTTTTTTTAAATAGACTTAATTTTTCGAGATCTTTCCATTGGAACACTTAGTTTCAGCATCTACAACTTCAGTTTCTTTAAAATGGAAAGTCCATGCCTAGTTATTCTTGACAACACCAACTACTTCCAATGGCTATCCTACATTGTGGCTTTACTTAGAAGTAAAGGTCTTTATAGAATAGCATTAGGTCAAGAGTCTAAACCTAAAGATGAAGATAAGCAAGCCAAATGGGAAAATAAGAAAGATCAAGCACGTGGGTTAATAGGGATGTCTATTTCTCTGGACCTTAGATTCCATATCACAGAAATTGATACCCCCGATGAAGCAATGAAACAACCCAATAATTTTTTTTGAATTAAAAATAAAATTAGAGCCCATCAACTCGAAAATGAGTTGCTTATATTGGACACCAATAATTTTTCTTCCATTGAATATTTTTTGTCCAACTTCAAGACCCTTAGACTTTTCTTGGAAGGTGTTAAGGTTAAGAAAAAAGATGGTAGCCTTATCTATTTCATTCTTACTAAGTTAGGACCAACCTACTCTGTGTTTGTTTCCACCTTCCATTCTACTAGAGAAGCATTTATTTCTCAAGGACAAGCCTACAAGTCCCCCCTCTTTTGATGCCTTTTATGATTCTTTAATAAGAGAACAAGAAAAGCTCTTACATATTGGTCTTCTTAATATTGGAAACTCTTATAAGAAAGCCTTAGGAGCCCAACAACAACCAAGTTCAAAGAATCCTAAGAAGTAGCATCCTAAAAAGAACAGTCCTAATCCAAACAAGGGTTCTAAGCCATTTATGTTTCAAAATGAAAAATAAACTCAACAAATGATAAGGAAACTAAAAACAAAGGGAAGAAGACTAATAGACATTGCAACTTTTGTAATCGTGATGACCACTTAGAATCCAAATGCTTTAAGAAGATGGAAGCTTGGAAGCAACCATGAAGAAGCATAACATCCATTTGGAGCACTCTTCAACTTCAATTTCATCTTCAGGAATTTCACTTTATGCATGTAGTTGTCAAGCATCTCGGTCTGGTTATGCACTAAATGTATTTTCTTCTTCTCATTCTCATGAGTGGCTCATTGATTATGGAGCTTCTTATCACATGGCCAAAAACAAAACCTTGTTTTCTTCTTTAAATGATTGTAACACCAAAAATATATATGTTGGTGATGATAGATCTCTTAGTGTTGTAGGGACTGGAACTATTCATCGGGACAATGGTCAATTTAATGATGTATTATGTGTTCCTGCCTTATGCTGTAACCGTTTATCTATATATCAAATAACTCATTCAGGTGAAAGCAAAACCGTTGAATTTTTACCTCATGATGTTGTATTAAGGACCTAAGAGATCCTAGACAAATTTTAGCTACTAGCATTGTTGATGATTCTACAAGGTTGTATAAGTTTAATAACTTTGGGTCATCAACTCTTCCCTTGGTATTTGTTGCTTATAATGATGAAGTGAGCAAAATTTGGCATGAACGATTTGGTCACTTAAACTATAG
This sequence comes from Pinus taeda, assembly GCA_000404065.3. Lineage (NCBI taxonomy): Eukaryota > Viridiplantae > Streptophyta > Pinopsida > Pinales > Pinaceae > Pinus > Pinus taeda. The sequence goes on along the minus strand of APFE030273684.1, from coordinate 216,504 downwards.
CTCCCTTCAAACTCTATGTAAAGAAAATATGTTGACAGGTCTTCCTATGGTATCTTGCAGAGATGGTGTTTGTTCCAGATGTGTACTTGGAAAACATTATTGGGATACTTTGGAAAATGTGCCTCTTGGCATGCCTCAGCCCCTTTACAGCTTATGCATAGTGATTTATGTGGTCCACTTCCAGCGATTTCATTCTCTGGCTATAAGTATTTCTTAACTTTAATTGATGATTTCTCTAGATTCACTGGGTATACTTCTTAAAACTCAAGAGTGAAGTCTTTAACATGTTCTTGGCCATTGAGGCCTTAGTTGAGAAGAAATCTGGACATCAAATTCTTAAGCTAAGATCTAATAATGGCAGAGAATATGTTAACAACAAATTCATCAACTTTTGCACTGAGCATGGAATTCAATTGCAGCATAATGTTCCATATACTCCAAAGCAAAATGGTATAGCTGAAAGGAAGAATAACACCTTAAAAGAAATGGCTAATTGTATGCTTCAATCTAAAGGATTTAGTCTTAATTTTTGGGCATAAGCAATTAATTATGAAAAGTACATAGTAAATCACATTCCTACTAAGGTTTTAAAGAATATCACTCCATAAGAAGCATGGAGCTCAATTAAACCAGATGTAAGTCACTTTCATGTTTGTGGAAGTGAAGCATGGGCCCATATTCCAAATGAAAAACATAAAGCCTTAAAACCTAAGAGTGAAAATGTACTTTTGTTGGATATTCTGAAGATGTCAAAGGATATATACTTCTTCAACCTAAATCCAAAAATGTTATCATTAGAAGAGATGTAAAGTTTGTTGAAAATATATCGGCCTGCGAGCCTAGTTCAGCGTTTGTGCCACCTCTCTCTATCCCTTCTACTTTTGAAAATATTCCTTCTTCAGATGATGACAGTGAGGATGAAAATCCTCCCCCACCTTATCGAGATCCTCCTTCAGCTCCTCATCTTTCAAAATGGGTCCACGCTACTCGGGATGCAGCAGGTGCTCTTGCAGGTGATCCTACAGATCATTGTCGTATATGCTCTCAGTTTGATCAAGCCTCTTCTTTACTAGCTCAGGCTTCAACAAATTATGATCCTGACACCTTTGCAGAAGCTTTAGGCCATCCAGATTGGGACGCAGTTATGAATGAAGAATATCGCTCATTATTGGTGAATGATACATGGTACATTGTTCCTCTTCCAAAGGGACAAAAACTTCTTAGATGCAAATGGGTTTACAGAACCAAGTTTGGACCAGATGGAAAAGTTGATAAACATAAATCTCGTCTTGTTGCTAAGGGTTTTTCACAAGTTGAAGGCATTGACTATACTGGAACCTTCTCTTCTTTTGCCAAAATGAACTCTATCTGCCTTGTTCTTTACCTTGCTGCCTCTTTCAAATGGGAAGTCCATAAGATGGATGTTAAATATGTCTTCTTGCATGAGGACTTGCATGAAGAAATCTATATGGAACAACCTCCTGGCTTTATATAAACAAACTCTAGCATTGTATGACAGCTTAAGAAATCTCTTTATGCTCTCAAGCAAGCCACTTGGGCTTGGTATGCCAAAATGGATAGATTTCTTTTAGATACTGGCTTTTCTACGTGTCATTCTAACAATATTGTTTACACCAAGAAAGTGGGTAAGTCTCTTATCATTATTGTTCTTTATGTTGATGATATTATCCTTACTAGTAATGATCCAAACCTTATAAACGATGTGAAGTCTAGCCTTGAAAAGTAGTTTGAAATGACAAACTTAGGATACTTGCACTATTTTCTTGGTCTTCAAGTCTTGCAATCCAAAGAAGGTATTTCCCTTTCCCAGTCCAAGTATGCATGTGATCTTCTACGCCACTTTCACATGGAAGACTGTAAGCCAACCCCTTCTCCCTTTCAGTCTAGAGCCAAAATTTCAATCACTTGTACTTCCCCTGAAGTTGATGCAACCTTATACCATCAGCTTGTTGGAAAACATTTATATCTGACCCATACCCATCCTGACCTTTCCTTTGTTTTTGGCCTTATTGCTTGGTTTATGCAAAAGCCACATGAAATCATTGGAAAACAACTAAAAGAATAATTCATTATGTTCGAGGTATAGTTCAGTTTGGGATTCATTAAGGTGCAAAAGCATCTCCTCTATTGGTTGTTTTCATTGATTCTGATTGGGTTGGTGACCCTGATGGTTGTAAGTCTATTGTAGGTTATATCTTCACTCTTGGTTCTCGACCTATTACATGGGATTGCAAGAAAAAAATGCCATTCCTCTTTCTTCAGTAGAAGCAGAGTATCGTGGCGTCGTTTAAGCTAGTAAGGAAGCCTTGTGGCTTTGTCAGATCCTATCAAAGTTTGGTTTTCAGCAGCAACATCCGACTACACTTTGGTGTGATAATCAAAGTGCCATTCAAATATGCAAAGATCCAGTCCAAAATCAGTGCAACAAACACGTTGAACTACACATGCACTTCATCGGAAAGCTCATTCATGACCATGTTCTTGAAGTGCACTATTGTTCGACCGATGATCAAGTTGCAGACATCTTTACAAAGGCTCTCATAGAGATGAAGTTTACTACATTTCGATTTATGGTTGGAGTTCAGGAAGTTGTCACTAAGGGGGGATAGGCTCTAATGCGTCCTTCCTTCTCCTATTGTGTCATATTTTTATATCCTTGAATCATATCCCAAGTTGTTCTTAAGGGGGGATGTTAGGATATTCCGACATAGGAAATAGTTAAGTAAAACTTTGTCTAGTGTATAGTTAGGTAAAGTGTGTTTCTTTAATATGTAATTTTTTTGTAACTTACAATCCAATGGTCATGATATTTTCTAGACATGAAGTGATTTGATGGTTCATTCTCTCCTAGGTATTACCGACACTTGATTCGTGGCTTGACACCTGATTGGTCCATGATCTCTATTTGAAGAGCATGGAGTGTAATTTGTTAGGTGACCGCTCATGAGAGAAACTTATGTAAATTTTCTTTCTTTTACATTAATAAATTGCCTGAAGTGGTTGTGTTGGCTAAGGCCGTGGATTTTTTCCCTTTTTGAGGGTTTTAACCACGTCAAGAATACTGGTGTATTGATCTGTGATCTGTTTGTGAGTGGTGTCCTTTGGTGTTCTATCTGAGGAACTTACCCTATAAATTCCTACACATCCATGTTGTACAAGGAATGAAATGAAATGTAAGAAAGGAAATGAAATAAACACATAGATGCATATAGAAAAGAGAATAGTAATGATGCCCTTCAGTCTCCTTTTACTAGTCTTTTCCTTATTTTTGGAATAGTGCTCTTTAAAGTTCCTCTGAGAGATCTAGTTCTCTTACTCTTGCAGATGGTTTCTTTATGTCTTTACACCCACAAAAACATTCCAAACTTAATCACCAATTTCCTCCATAAATTCCAATTTTTCTTAACTGGTAGAAATTCCCAAAATCCCTTTTCCTTTGGCACTAATTTAGAAAACTAAAGGTGAAATCCAAAATCTAAAGATTCAGATGTTTACGCTAGCAATTTTTCAATCTAGAGTCTCTAAACTCCAATATATTCTACACTTGTGCTAGATCGAGAGTTCTTAATGGTCTCATTGATCTGAATACCTTTTCACTTTAATAAGAAATCCATATATACGGTGATATAGGTGGTTGTTAAATTGTGCACTTTGGCGAGGACCAACTACCTTTCAACCTGAATTTACTCTTTTAATTGGTTTAATATTTGGCTGAGATAATATTTGACTCAAAATTTTGCAAGCTGGTTAATTTTCCAACCAAATTCCTTTGTCCTAATAGATGTTCTAGCAATAATTCGAACATACGAACTTCAATATTTGGAACCAAGACTAGTTCGCTTGGGAAAAGTCGATTCTTCCAAAACAAAACAAAAAATTAATCTTGTCTACACCCAATTTAACACACAATCTTAAATGCAAAACAAAGCATAAAGCATAATATATATTAATCCAAACTAAAGGGGAAGATTACAATTTGGACACATTACACGAAATATTCCTCCTCTATACACTCTCGCACTCTCCAAACTTAGAATCTATCTACATACATTCAATTACATTGAAAATATATTACATAAAGTTGTCGTACTAAACTCAACCACTTTTTCTGGATTGTCTTACAAATTCCTAATTTGGCTAAGTATATTCTTTTGCATAGCATACAAATGAAAATCATCCTACTTTCATAACAACATAGACACCTTTTTTTATTACAATTTACGAAATATTAAAATTTAAATAAAATTAAGGAAACCAACTTCCTTTAGTAAATGGGTTTTGATCTAGGAAGGTCAAAAATGATTTTTACTGGTAGATGCTCCTGCATCAAACTATCGAGGAAAGAAATTATGATTCCTAAGATTTTCAATGCATGTGCCATACTTGGAGTTTTTTGTTGTTGTCATCCAAGTGGCATCTTTTATTTGTTGGTTCATCCATTTGACCAAATGCTGAAAATATTCATTACCTTTTGTTCTCTCGACTACCCTTTGATCCAACACTACTTCATTCTCTTTTTGAACTGGTTTTGGTAGTTGTTTCTTCCATCCAATATTCTGATCTTCATCACTTACAGGTTCATCTATTATAATACTTTATGTCTCCTTGACAAGATACAAATATGTAGCACTGAAAATTGGAGAAATCCCAATATCACTTGGTAATTCTATCTCATAAGCATATGAATAATTTTTTCTTAAAATATTACAATGGACCAATTTTCTTAAGTTTCAATTATTGTATGTTCCTGTATGAAACCTTTCCTTCCTGAGATATGCCATCTCTAAGCACCAACTTCAAATTCTAGTTGTTGTTTTTTTCATATCATCTTTATGCTTATAAATGTTATTTTTCTCTTGCAATTGTTGCTTAACTCTTTCATATAATTATTGCATTGTTGTATAGTGATCACCTTTAACACTCCTCAATTCTTGATTTCCCAAATTTATCAATTCATAAATTCCTCTTGGATCCATTCCATACAGAACCTTAAATGGACTCATCCCGGTGCTTCTATTGTGTGAATCATTATATGCACACTTATCTTGAGCAAGTACTTGATCCCACTGTTTGGGATGCTCACTTACCAAACTTCTCAAGGTATTTCCTAAGCTTTTATTTACCACCTCTGTCAACCCATCTGTTGTGAGTGATATGTTGAAGTGAAATTTAAGTTAGTGCCTAGTTTATTTCACAATGTTCTCCAAAAATGGCTTACAAATCTTGTATTTCTATCTTAAAGAATATTTTTAGGAAAACCATGCAACCTTACAACATCTCCAAAGAATAAATTAGCAACATTGCTTTCATCATTGGTCTTTTTACAAGATATGAAATGCGCCATCTTCGAAATATGTCCTTAATAACATAAATAGAATCATTACCCCTTTGTGTTCGAGGCAACCCCAATACAAAATCCATACTTATAGAGTCCCACTATTTTCTTGGAATTGAAAATGGTTGATATAAATCTATCATTTGACTCCTTCCTTTAGCATACTGAAATACTTTCCACCTTTCAACAAATATCTTCACATTAGCTTGCATAGATGGCCAAAAACAAAAAGCATTCAACAAGGCAAATGTTGTATCCGGTTCAAAATGTCTTGATAGTCTTCCATTGTGATTTTCCTTTATGAAATTGACTCTCATTGAACATTTTGGTATGAAAATCTTGCTATACTTAAACAACAAACCTTCTTGTATCATATAACTCAAACAATAAGTTTTGTTCATGTTAGAAAATTATATATTACAGAGCAATGGAACACATAGAATATTGCAGAAATATAAACATAGAAAACGCATAAAACCAGAGAGACATAGATATACATGGTTCACCCAGTTTGGGCTACATCCACCCTGAACAGCCAGTCCTTCCTTTCTATTATCTAGAAAAATGAAGAGACACAACCTACAGCAGGTCCGCTGTAATATCCTCTGTTTTCTCTCACAATCTCACCTCTCTGTTTCTCATTCAGAGAATACACATCTATTACACAGACTCAATATAATGCCCTCATACAAAGAGAGGGGTTGCCTTCTAGGGCAAGAAACCCTAAACTAAACATAAGTTCTACTGTCAGATCATCCGCCTAATGAACGGCCCAGATTGACTAGAAATTACTATACTTTTACAAGGCAATTTTACACATGTTTTTAGCTTCGGGGGTGCTGCCCCCGAAACCCTCGCCAGGGGACTGCTGACCCCCGGACCCCCCAGCCGAGGGGGATCGCCCCCCCCCTGGAACCCCCACGGGGGGGACAAGTCCCCCCCCCGCGTGGAGGGATGTACAAACTTCCTGGGGTATACATTTGGCTAAAACAAAGACCTATAAATAATCATGCTCCACACCCAACAATCTCCCACTTGGAGAATGATTGTAACAACTCCACCGCTGCTTCATTTGCTGGATAATGACTCCTCTTTGGACCTGGATATTTCTCATCTTCATCATCATCTTTGAAGACCAATTGAAATAGAGCATATTCTCAGTTTCTCCCTAGTTACAACTTTTGTTAGCATATCTGCAGGATTCTCGCTAGTGTGTATCTTTTCCAGATTCAACTCTCCATCTTCCAACACTGACCGTATGAAATGGTACTTGAGTTGTATGTGTTTAGTCTTGGAATGAAATGTTGAGTTCTTTGCAAGATGAATGGCACTTTGGCTATCACTGTATAACGTGCCCATATCATGCTTCTTACCCAATTCACCCATAAACCTTTGTAAACTCAAATCATTCTTTAACTAAGCCCTCTGGTAGTAGCAAACATACTCTGCTTCTGTTGTGAAAGTGCAAAAAACACTTTGGGATTTTTGAAACCCAACTGCAGCTGTTTTCACCTACAGTAAATACATATCCTGTAGTGCTCCTCCTGTTATCTCTGTCACCTGCCATAATCTGCATCAACATACCCTGTAGAGAAACTTTTTGAACCACCAAAGCATAATGCTTGATTTTGTGGTAACCTTTTCAAATATTTTGGAATCCAATTTCACTGTCATCCAATGTTCCTTTCCTGGATTGTTCAGTACCCTGCTTACAACTCCCACTACATGTGCAATATCAGGCCTTGTGCAGACCATTGCATACATTAAGCTTCCAACTGCTGATGCATATGGAACTTTAGACATATAATCCATGTCTTCTTGGGTCTTTTTGGGCACATTTCCTTACTAAGTTTGAAATGGCTAGCAAAAGGTGTACTAACTAGTTTTGCATTGTGCATATTAAATCTTTTCAACACCTTTTGTATGTACTCATCTGAGACAATGTTAATTTGCGATTTTTCCTGTCTCTAGTTATTCTCATACCAAGGATTTGTTTTTCAACTCCCAAGTCCTTCATTGCAAATGAATTTTCCAATTTTCTTTTGGGCACATTTATTTCCTGCATGTTGACACTGCAACAAGCATGTCATCTACACACAATAACAATATAATATAGCTTCCATCATTTTTCTTTTTCAGATAAACACAATGATCAGAGTGACATCTAGTATAACCTTGTTCAGACATAAACTTGTCAAATTTTAGATACCACTGCCTTGGTGCTTGTTTTAAGCCATACACGCTCTTCTTCAACCTGCACACTAGTTTCTCCTTCCCTTTTACCTCATATCCTTGTGGCTGCTGCATATATATCTCTTCCTCCAAATCCCCATGGAGAAAGGTTGTCTTTACATCTAACTTCTCAAGATGCAAATCTTCAACTGCTACTAGACTTAAAATAGTTCCGATTGAAGTCATTTTAACAATAGGAGAAAATATTTCATCAAAATCAATACCTTTCTTCTGTGCAAACCCCTTCACCACAAGTCTAGCTGTGTACCTCTGTTTTCCTCCATCTTCTTCCTTCAGCCTGTAAATCCATTTATTCTGTAATGTAGTTTTACCTACAGGCAACTTGACTAAGTCCCAAGTCTGGTTATGCATTAAGGAGTCCATCTCTTCTTCCATGCCTAGCTCCCACTTCTTCCTGCTTTCAACCTACATTGCTTCTTCATAACATTCAGGTTCACTAGAATCAGTGAACAATAAATAATATAATGAAGGAGAGTATCGTTCAAGGGGTATACTTATCCTGGTAGATCTTCTAACACCACTTTCAGGTGTTTGGGGTGTCTGTTGCTGTTGTGGTGGTTGTTGTTGTTGTGGTTGTTGATTATTATTATTTTCAGGCACCTTTACTTTTTCAGTGTTCTCATCAAGAACTGTGTAATACTTGTTTTATTTTTCCTATTTCTTTTCCTGGAACTGATTCATATACAAGACTTTTTCATTGAATATTACATCTTTGCTCCTAATTATTTTTTGATTTTCATAATCATATAAGCGATAACCAAAATCATTAACACCATATCCAATAAAGGTACATTTCTTTGATTTTGCCTCAAGCTTTGCTCTATTTTCTTTATTAATATGGACAAAGGCCTCACAACCAAAAGGCTTTAAAAAAGAGTAGTTTACCTTTTTACCTGTCCATGCCTCCTCTGGAACACCACCATCCAAGGAACTTGAAGGCCCTGTGCTTATTAGATAAATAGCAGTATCTACAGCATCTGCCCAAAATTGTAAAGGCAATCCTGCATGCAATCTCATTGACCTTGCACGCTCCATGATTGTTCTGTTCATCTTTTCTGACGCACCATTTTCTTGTGGTGTTCTTGGAACTGTCTTCTCTCTGTGAATTCCATGCTCTGAATAGTACCTATCAAACTCTTTGCTGCAATATTCACCTCCATTATTTGATCTGAGACACTTCAATTTCTTTTGTGTTTCAATCTCAACCAAAGCTTTCCATTTCTTGAAAGTATCAAATACATCAAATTTATTCTGAATATAATAAATCCAAGTTTTTCTAGTTGCATCATCAATAAAAGTAACATAATAACAAGAGCCACTGAGAGATGATACCTGAGCAGGTCCCCATACATTTGTATGCACAGCTCTAATTTTTCGCTCTTCTTTCCCAAATCTGAGAAATCTGACTCTCTTCTGTTTTCCATAAATGCAATTCTCGCAGAAGTCCAAATCAACATTCTTCAAACCCGGCAAAAAATTCCTTGAGTGAAGAATCTTCATCCCCTTCTCACTCATGTGTCCGAGCCTATGATGCCATAATGCTGCATCTACTCCTTTAGAAGTTAAAGCATTAACAGAGTTAGAAATACCATTGCATAAATTCAATGTACCAACCTTTTCTCCTTTTGCTATTATAGGCTCACCTGGAAGTTTGATTCTCGGGTTGATGAAGGATATTTCTTGGATACTCTACACCGAGCAAGGCTTACAAGTGCTACAATTATCGACTGAAGAAAATAGTGGAAAGCATTGATGTGAATGTTAATGAAGATCTTCCAGAGAAGGAAATTGAAGAACATGAATATGACTTTCTCATTGAAGAAGAAGAACCTAAAGAAGAAGAAATAGATGAGGAAGAAGAAGAAGAAGAAGAATAGGAAAGAGAACCACCTAATACCCCTTCAAAGATAAAGTATGTCGAAAGACATCATCCAGAAGAGCAGACAATTGGCGATAGAGATGAAGGTGTTCAGACCTGAAGAAGGATAACAATCACACCCAAGAGAAAAGTCATTGCCCTTCTATCTATGATAGAACTAGAAACATTTGCAGAAGAAAGTAAAAGCCATGGAAGAAGAAATGTCCCAAATTGAGAAGAACAAGACATGGGAGCTCCTACCTCATCCAAAGGAAAAAAAAACATAATAGGAACCAAATGGGTGTTCAAAAATAAAATGAATGAGGAAGGACAGGTTATCAGAAATAAGGCAAGACTTGTCTACAAAGGCTATTCACAAATTGAAGGACTTGACTTTGAAGAGACATTTTCACTAGTGGCTCAAAAGGATTCAAAATCTATCAAATGGACGTGAAATCAGCATTTCTAAATGGGGAACTCAAGGAAGAAGTCTACATGGAGCAGCTAGAAGGTTTTGATCTAACACCAGGAAAGGACTTAGTCTGTAAGTTGAAAAAGGCTTTATATGGGTTGAAACGAGCTCCTAGAGCTTGGTATGCAATATTGGATCGCTACCTACAACAACAATGCTTCAAAAAGGGAGTGGCTGGAAGTAATTTATACATAAAGTTAGATGAAGGTAAGTTACTAGTTGCTCTTGTTTATGTCAATGATCTGATTTTTGCTAGTAATAATGACAAAATGAGCCATGAATTTTCTCAAAGCATGTCAAAAGAGTTTGAGATGTCAATGATAGGAGAGTTGTCCCACTTCCTTAGACTTCAAGTATCTCAAACCAGAGTAGGATTGTGTATATCTCAAACCCCAAATATCTAAAAGACATGCTCAAAAAATATGGAATGGAGGATTGTGCACCCATAAGCACACCTATGACCACAAACTACAAACTGAGCAAAGATGATGACTCCCCTCTAGTAGATGTAACTCATTACAGGTCAATGATTGGAGCCCTTCTATACTTAATAGCTACAAGACCAGACATAATGCAGGCAGTAGGAATGGTGGGAAGATTTCAATCCGCTCCCAAACAATCCCACTTATTAGCTGTAAAAAGAATTCTCAGATACCTGAAAGGAACTTCTGATTTCGGTCTTTGGTACCCAAAGAGCTCAACACTAATTGTAATTGCATACACCGATGTTGATTGGTCTGGAAGTATAGATGATCGAAAAAGTACTAGTGGAAATGCGTTCTTCCTAGGAGATTGTTTAGTATCCTGAATCAACAAAAAATAGTCATCCATATCATTATCCACAGCCGAAGCTGAGTATATTGTTGTAGCAGACTGTTGTACTCGAATACTATGGATGAAGGAAGCTCTAAAATATGTCGACATATGTACATATCAACCGATTGTTGTCTATTGTGACAACACAAGTGTTATTAGTCTCAACAAAAATCCAATGATGCGCTCAAGAACCAAACACATACCAATCAAGTATCATTTCCTCCGTGAGCAAATAGCTAAACAAAACATCGTCCTAGAATATATCAATACTAAGTAGCAGATAGCTGATATTTTCACAAAACCTCTTCCTCGAGAAGCATTCAAACATCTGCATCAAAATATGGGGGTTATTTCTTTATCATCATTTAATTTCATTCATAAAGATGTAGTAGGACAGGGGGAGTCCATATGCATTCCATTGCCATTGATGTCAAAGGGGGAGAGCAGAAGAATATTGGCATCAATAACAAAGGGGGAGATTGTTCGACACGGATTGTCATTGATGTCAATATGGAAATATTCGAGGAGCAAAAGGAACCAAGAGGAGTAGAACTCAGATATAGATAGATAGATAGATATCTCTCTCTCTCTCTCTCTCTCTCTCTTCTCTCTCTTCTATCTATATATGTATATATATATATATATATATAATATATATATATATATATATATATAATATATTATATATATAGATATATATATGCATGCATCTAAATAGCATTTGGGGACCATATATGCCAGAATAGAGCTATCAGAGCTACAGAGGAGCCATATATATACCATACATATATGCCAAAGTACAGGAGCAAACAAAGCTAACAGAGGATGCAGACAACCATCGCAGCAACAGAGGAACAAGCAAAGCTATAAGGAAGCAGATAGAGCCACCAGAGGAGCAATGGGTGCATTTATATTATCGAGAGCTATTGGGCCACAAAAGAATTATATGCATGAAGATACAGGCGGAAGACTTGGCTCTAGGGAAAATAAACTATCAGAGGTGGATTGCGGACTTGAAACTCTATACATGGGAGTGTTGAGTTGTATCAGGTCCGGCACATTGCATTGCTATGAGGGGTCTACGTTAACATCGAGCCCTGGCCCTGTGCAACTTTTGATCACCGATAGCGAGAATCGCATCGGCACTTCGGAAGTGGGAGCTACAATACGTCAAGCATCTATTGCGATCACCGATAGAGATATCGCATCAGACCTCCGCCAAGAGTAACTCCCGACTGCAATGCATATCCACATGGACCCGCCACACATTACAAATATGACTTAATATATGATCGCATCCATCGTATATCACAAGCCGTAAAGCCTTACTACATTGGAAGCGCCAATTGCGATAGGTTGTGGAGCTGATGGGCATATTAACTATGGTTTAATACCATATCGCATCTGGTCCATCGGAGCAGTGGAGGATCAGTCGTCAACCATCGGCAGAGTGATGGGTCTGATATATAAAGGACCCCCAAGAGTCACAAATCGCCAATTGTGATTTAGGCGTGAACTCGATACAGGAATAGGTGCGATTGTATTATTTCCTGAAGTCTACCTTTTAGTCTGTTTCACTGTTTTTTCTCATATTCTCTGTGTAATGGAATTTCTGGCTTGCACGGGGTGTTTTAAGAGAAAAGGCTTAGGATGGTTGTTCCAACGGTTTAGAAGGTTGAACGTCAGTGAAAGGGGTGAATCATGGCAATTATGATTGTAATCGGGACAAAACATCTTCGTTTAATTGAAATAACTCTATGTATGCTGCAATCATTGCCAAAAGGAGCACTGTTACGGTAAACCGGGAGGATGTGTTCTCCGTGGATCATTTGGACCAATCTAATGAATCTACATATCCCCAAAAAGTCAGCGAACTTGCACAGTGCAGAGGAAGCCACAGCAACCGAGGAGGAAGCCTAAGAGGCGGTGTAAGCGGAAACGAATGGACAGAGGCATGGGAATGTATAAAATATTAAAAACAGAGAACTGTTGGCACTGTTGGTGTGGTGAAGAACCAGAGTGTGAGGTAGCAGAAGCAGCAGAGGCAGTAGAGGCTGCAGAGTAGGAGTGAAGGAGAATTTCAACTGAACAAAGATTGGTAGCATACTAGTTTATACCAAGGATGGGTTGGAGACCAAGAGGTTGGAGCCTCAGAACTGAACAGGACTGAAGTCCTTGGGAGTAGGTGCTCCTAAGTGTAGAACCACTGCAAAAAAGAGTTGGTGCTCTGGAGGTTGGAACCTCACTGAAGTCCAAGTTGGAGCTTGGCAACTAATCAGAATCAGATATATACTTATATTGTATTTATTTCATTGCTCTGTGTTGTGTTTTAATAAAAGCATTAATTCCATCTGTTGATTTCTGTGTTCTGTGTAGACATATACATATCTATATATGCTTTTGGCAATCACTAGAACGATTAAAAAAAAAATATTGATTCACCCCCCCTCTCAGTATTTCCAACAGATGAATCCTCCTCTTTAGCTCTTCATTTTTCAGCCTTCATTTTGGCCTTCTTGTAAAACAAATTGGCCTCTACTCAAAACGCATTTTTCTTCATATCCTTCAAAGTGGTTGGATTTCTTTCCCTCAACTTATATGCAAGTTTTGCATCAAAACTATCTGGGTAGTGAATCAGATCCAATACTGGAGGTGGCTTTAGCTTAGTTGGTATTCAATTGTAGACTTTGTTGAATCTCGTTGAAAAATACTAACTGATTCACCTGTTACTCTCCTTAAATTGTCATACTCAGCCAATATCTGAAGAGGGTTATTTTTTACTTCCCACCTGGAAAGAAAGCTTTGTTCAAGTTGTTTGAAATTGGCAATACTTGCAGCAGGAAAACTTCTTAACCATTTATTGACTTCTCTTGAAAAACTCTGAGCAAATAGCCTCATCTTGGCATCCTCATGATCCACCTCTTCCAATTCTATAAAATCATTTAGTTTGTCAACATGTTCTTGTGTTGTCAAAACCTCTGTACCATCCAGATGAGGCAATCTCTAGCCATAGTTTAGTGGAAAATCATAGAGTGGGCCCTGCAAATTCACTGTTGCATAACAAGCAGCCTTGACTAAATGAGATGAACGGGTATAGGTTTTTGGAATCTGAAATGAAGAGGAAGAAGGTAAAGGGGTTGATATTTGAGTGGCTAATGTAGGAAGAGTAAAAACAATTGATATAGTAGGGGAAGAAACCAGTGAAATGTCCAATAGAACAGAAAATGGTGAGAGAGAGATATTTGGGACAGGATGGAGTATTTTGGAGGACTTCGCAACAGTTTCTTGGATCTGATGGATAAGAATTTCAATCTTATGGAATAGAGCCCATATATCTTGATTTGCTTCTAATACACCTTCCTTTTGAAAATAAATAGAAGATTACAACTTTGACTGATCAAATATTGTGTCTATCAAACTACCATCTGATTTGGATCTAAAAATACTTTGTTCAAACCTCAAACCAAACTAGATGTGGTCTATTGAATCAACTTTTCTAATTAGATACAGGGATATTTCTATAACATTGATTTTGGTTTCTTTTATAGGCTTCTTATTTCAAAACAAATTCTCCAGACTTTCCAAAACTTTAGGTGGGTTAGGATCTAGATGATGCCTCGTGTATGCTTTCCTAGAAGTCATATTTCCTTACAAAAAATTAATTTCAGTTGATATTAAATTCACTAATAGCTTGGTAAATATTCATCATGTTGGTTTCTAGTTCTTTGTCACCCTCAAGAACTAGATCTCGTCTCTAATTGTAGATTATTTTCCAGGGAAAAGATTTGGCTCCCTAGCAATGGTGCTAGAATTTTAGCACTCTGAAACGTCCCTAGGCTGAGGAGAGAAAAAACAGAGGTAACCACAAAACCACTTGAAATCTAGAATCTATCCCTTCTATATTTAGAGAGGGTTATCTCTATCTAGAATGTTCAACTATCTGATTTTAGGCTGGGTATGGTGCTCAGTAGGGTATTAATTTTCAGGAAAGGAGACAGATCCACTAGGCATGGAGTCATTGTGTACCTGGCTATGTTTTCTAGTGATGAAATGAAGAGAAAGATGAGCTTCAATAGGGGCAAGGTAGGTATTCTCTTTGGAGTTTTTCAGTTTGAATTCGTTGTAGAATGGTTATTTGAAGACAAATGGAAAACGACAAAAGAGCATCAAACATCAAGATGAATCCTAACTGTCATTTTAGCAGAAAACATAGATGTCTAGCAAACTAAAATGGAGCATTGTTTGGAGTGAATTACGAATCAAAATATTTGTTTAACTAAACAAGATGTTAAAATTGGAAACTAGGGAAAAACTCCATGTGGTCATCTTATTAATGGAAGATGATATTTTTCTTATATCCCTCTCATCGAGAGGTGTAGGATTAAAGATCATCCAATTCTGGTAAGTATTCATGGAGATATGAATTTATTTGTGTTATGGGACAATTCATCAAGGTTGTCCAGCAACCAAATAAACTCCACTTGTGTTCAACATTTTAGTATAAGGCCTTCTAGTCATTTTCAACACACTTGGGATCTCTTCCTCTCTACTTGTCTTTGATTTTTAGTAGGAGGAGAGATCCTAAGGGATAATGCTGCCCTAATCTAGGGGGCAGAAGCCGGAACTGCTGGGAACTATCGGAACTGTTGGGAACAATCGGAACTGCTAGGAAATGTCGGAATTGCCGGGAACTATCGGAACTGCTGGGAAAAGCTGGAACTGCCGGAACTGCCAGGAATTTCCAGAATTTCCAGAATTGTTGAAACTACTGGAACTGTTAGGAATTGTCGAAACTACCAGAATAGCCAGAATTGCCAAATCTGTCGGAACTACCAAGAATAATCGAAACTACCAGAATTGCCAGAAAAGCTGGAATTGCTGGAACTACCAGGAGTAGCTGGAATTGCTGGAATTACCGGGAACTATCGAGAATAGTCAGATTTGGTAGAACTGCCAAAACTACCTAGAATAGCCAGAACTACGGGAATTTCCGGAACTACCGGGAAAGCTGACGCAGAGGGAAAATGTTGGAACTGTCAAAACTGTCGTGAAAAGCCAGAACTATTGGAACTACTAGGAACAGTCGGAATTGTTGGAACTACCGGAACTACTGGGAACAGCTGGAATTGTTGGAACTGCTAGAACTGTCGGGAACAGATGGAATTTTCAGAACTCTCAGAACTGCCAAGAACTGTCAAAACTACCGAGAATAGCCAAAACTGTCGGAACTACTGGGAACTTCCAGAATAGCCAGAGCATCTGTCTCCGAAGGAGAGCATCATGCAAGGGACAACTAACTAACATTGGGACAGTTGTATGGTACTTAGCAGCAAATACACCAAGCATGCAATATTACAGCTAGCATGTAAGGGACAGCTATCATGTTACAACTAGCATGCAACAGTAAGCATGTAAAGGACAACAAGCATGCTAGGGACAACAAGCAAGCAAGATGCAGCCAACACATAGGTCAGTATGACAACATGGTGCAGCAATGGCATATAATGCAGTACAGTGATGGGTACAGTGATGATTAATGAAGCATGATGAGATGCAATGTTAAAATTTCTGTTTTCCCACCCCGGTTTTCAGTTTCTCCTTATTTCTCCCATGTAGTTAAATTTCCTTTCCTATAAACATACATTCAACAGGCTGGAAAAAATAAATTTGCGGAAAACACAAATTCTGGAAAATTTACAGAATGCTAGAAATTGCAGAAATAAAAATCAGCAGTAATAAACAGCCATTAAAATACATTAAAACACTGATATTTTTTGTCAACGTGACCCTGGAAAAACCCCCTACAACTCTTGGGGAAAACCAGTTTGAGAGCTCTTCTTTATTTCTGAAAAATGTCTTTTTACAGCAAAAAAATTTCAGCAAAAAATTACAGCAAAATAATTTTTTTAGCAAGCAAACTTATCCGTTTTCAGCCCAACAGACCACCTGGAAACTTCTCAGTTTTCAGCAAAAAAATCAGCTTTTTCTGCTTGTTCTTGCTGCTGTTCTGATTTTGCTGAAGAGCTGCCTGGTATGTGTGCCAAACTGCTGCCTCTTTCTCCTTCTTGTCCAGAAATCTCCCTTGCTCTCTTGCTCTCCTTCTCCCAATCTGCTCATGGAAGAATGAATGATCTTTTCTTCCTTTTCCTCCTTTAATATAACTCCAAGTGACTTTTGGGTGATCCCTAAATCCAATGGCTGAAATAGATTTAGATCAATGGCTGAGATTAAATGCACATTTAAATCTCACTTTCTATTTTTTAATTCACCCCACTTTAATAAAGACCCACTTAGTCATTTATTTCCAAAGTCACTTTTCCTTTCTAATTTTTCATTGACTTTATAAAAGTCACTTTAAAATTAGACTTAGTAACTTTATCACTTAAAGTCACTTTTAAATTAGATTTTAACTTTATAAAAATTATAAAGTCACTTTAGGAGAAAAATTAAAATCTTTTGGACACTTTTCCCTAGGCCAAAGATCAAAGCCTAAGGGAACCACTGTCCTCCGGTACCAAATTTCAACACTCCCTCTTACCGAGGAAGGTGTTCCTCACCACACCCATCTTGTCTCTGAAGTAACATGCTTGCCCCGTGGTAAGGCTTTGGTAAGAATGTCTGCTACCTGCTCATCAGTGGAAATATACTCAAGCTTCACAGCTCCCTTCTGAACATAGTCTCTGATGAAATGATATCTGATCCCGATATGCTTTGACCTGTCATGAAATACTGGATTCTCCGTGAGTTTAATGCAACTCTGATTATCACAGTAAATCACTGAAGGTCTCAACGGCTGACCAAATAAGCCAAACAACATCTTGCGAAGCCAGATGGCCTCACAACTAGCTAGACTGGCTGCCATATACTCTGCTTCTGCTGAACTCAGTGCTACTGACTGCTGCTTCCGGCTGAACCATGACACTACTGCTGAACCAACCCAAAACAACACCCTGAAGTGCTCTTCTTATCAGAAGCACAACTTGCCCAATCAGAATCAGTGTATCCTACCAATCTCACTCCATCTCCCTGCCTGTAGTCCAGACCATAATCCACTGTCCCCTGCAAGTACCGCAAAATGTGTTTTGCAGCCACCCGGTGAACCTTCCTAGGCTCACACATACACTGACTCATCGTGTTGACTGCAAAACAGATATCTGGTCTAGTGTTGACCAAATACATCAAGGAACCAATCAGCTGCCTGTACAATGTGGGATCCACCAACTCGGAATCCGAAGCATGAAGCTTCTCCCAGTTGGTAATCATCGGTGTCGACATGGGTCTACAATCCTCCATGTGGAATCTGCTAAGGATGTCCACAATATACTTCCCCTGCCCCAGGAAGAAATGCCCCTCCTCCTGCCACACCTCCAAACCCAAAAAGTAATGCATCAAGTCAATGTCCATCTCAAACTCCGTCGCAAGATCTCTCTTGCAGTGCTCTATGAGTCTCTCTGCACCTGTAATGACCAAGTCATCCACATACAACACCAGAATGAGAGGCTCCTCACCTATCACAATAAAGTAAAGGTTCTTATCTGCCTCACTCTTTGTGAAACCCATCCCCTGCAAATAAGTGTCTATCCTGGAGTACCAAGCTCTGGAAGCTTGCTTCAGGCCATAAAGGGCCTTCTTCAGTCTGCACACATGGGACTCCTTCCCATGCACCTCAAAGCCCTGTGGCTGCTCAATGTACACCTCCTCCTGTATGAAGCCATTGAAAAATGCAGTCTTCACATCCATCTGGTGGATCTTCCAACCCATCTCTGCTGCGATCGATATAATGGAGCGGATCGAAGAAGTATATCGAGCCATGGGAGCGAAGGTCTCCTCATAATCAACTCCCTCTACCTGGGAGAACCCTCTAGCCACAAACCTCGCTTTGCATTTCTCAATGCTGCCATCTGCAGCATGCTTTACCTTGTAAAGCCATCTGGAAGAAGTAACCACGGATTTGCCCTCAGGCCTCGACACCACCTCCCAAACATCATTCTTCATGATAGAAGAATACTCCTCCTGCATGGCCTCTCTCTAGACCTGCTGGCTAGCTGTCTCCTCATAGCTAGAAGGCTCAGAGTCAAGGATGTTGGTAACCATTGCCATATAGCTACAAAACCTCTCAGGTGGTCTACTCTCTCTGACCGGCCTCTTCGACTCAGCAACAAATGTGGCATCTCTCAAGGTGTCCTGAAGCCACTTGGGCTTCCTCTTCCCTGAACGCACTTCTCCCACTGGAGAATGAAACTCCTCCTCATGATCAGGGGCCTGAACTCCTGACTGTCTGTCTGTTGTCCTCCTGCCTACACCTAAACCTGTAGAAGCTGAGGTACCGTGTGAATTGTCCATCAGTGGACTCCCTAGTGAACTGCTCTGTGAACTGCTTGGAGCACCACCCCTCTGGCTCGGCGAGCCACTGCTCACTGATGGACCTGACATCCTCATAGATGTACCTTGATCCTCCTAATCGCTGCCCACTGGATCCCTGCAACTGACTCAACTGTTGCTGAGGGTCTGGCTGATCCAGATACTCTAACTCCCGTGACCTCCTAAAGGCCCTGTCCTCCTCGAACTTCACATCCAGCCTAACAACAACTCTCCTCTGTGCAGGAATGTAAATCCGAAAGGCCTTTGAGGTCTCACTGTAGCCCACAAAGATACCCTTCTCTGCGGTGGGCACTAGTTTGGTCCTCTTCCCCTTGGGTATGTAGGAGTATGTAATGCATCCAAAGATACGAAGATGACCAATATCAGGCTTCTTCCCAGAGAAAGCCTCCTCCGGAGTCATGTGCCCCAAGGCACGATGCAGACTCCTGTTCTGCAAGTAAGCAGCTGTGTTGCAGGCCTCTGCCCACAAGAACAATGGCAACCCCTAATCATGTAACATGACTTTGGCAGCCCCTACGATGGATCTGTTCTTCCTCTCCGCAACCCCATTCTGTTGTTGTAAGGAACAGTGAACTCCCTCCTAATGGCTGCCTCCGCACAATAGTCAACAAACTCTCCAAGGGTGTACTCTCCTCCATTGTCCGACCTCAGGGACTTGATCTTCCGACCTGTCTGTGTCTCCACAAGAGCTCTGAACTCCTGAAACCGCTTGAAGACCTCACTCTTGGCCTTCAAGAAATAAATCCAGGTCCTCTGGAGTGATCATCAATGAATAAAACATAGTACTCATATCCACTCAAGGAAACATGAGACATCCGACCGCTCACATCAGAATGAATCAAATCAAGTATCCCAATCGCTATGCTGTCACTGCTGGGAAAAGGGGATTTGGCAAACTTGCCCATCGCACATCCTTTGCAAGTATCAAAGTGATCAGTACTGAAATCGGGCACACCTATAGTGATCTCTCGCAAGGTCCTTAAGGCTCCATGATACATATGTCCCATCCTGCGGTGCCAAATCTCACATAGCTTAGAACTGTTAGCTCTGCTGTCGGTACTACTGCTCAATGCCACAAGGGACTGGAATGCAAACTTGTACACCTTTGCATGGCGTACACCTATCACTCTAGCTGAATCAGCTGGAGTGCCCCTGGGATACATCCACACCTGTCCTCCCCTGAACAGTATCTCATATCCTCTGTCCTCCAAGGCTGAGACGGATATGAGGTTCTTCCACATCCCTGGCACATAAAGAAAATCTATTACCTTCAAGGGAGGTTTGGACTCCCTCTGAAATGTCAGTGTCCCCACCCCGACTGCTCTAACAACTCTGTCATTACCGAGTACTACCTCTATATCAGTGCCACTCTCTGAAAGCTCAGAGAAGTACTCACGGACTCCTGTCATGTGACGTGAAGCCCCACTATCCACATACCAGATACCTGAAGATGCTCTGCTAATCGAGGGAAAAGCATGCTCCCTCTGAACCTGTGTGGCAGGTGATCCTGCACTAGAGGACTCATACGCAGTGAACCCAAACTCCCGGTCAAAACGAACTGCAAAGTCCTCAACCTTTGTTGAAGTTGCCACGCTCTGGTTTTTCCCCTTCTTCTTCTTCTTCTCCGGACACACAACTGCATAGTGTCCCATCTTTTGACAATTCCAACACTTCACCTTGGAATAGTCCTTCTGTGTGTTACCCTGTTTACCTTTACCTTTGCCTTTTCCACCACCATTTCTTGTGGAAGCCTGCTTCTTCCCTTTGCCTTTCTTGCCTCCTGTTGATAGTGCTACATCCTCATCCTGCTCAATTGGCTTGGCTGCCACAAGTTGACCTTTCCTGATCTCTGTCTAAATGCAATCATCCCAAAACCTCTCCCATGTGGGAAGGGTCTCATGTGCACAAACCCCATCGGCAAATTTCATCCATGAACGGGGGAGGCCATTCACTGCAATCCGCACCAACTCAGTGGGTGGAATGGCCTCTCAAATTACTGCCAACTCATCTCTCACATTAGTAATCTTTGTGAGATATCCAACTGCACTGTCATTACCCATCTTAATGTTCTTCAGCTTCTCCTTCAGAACCATTTTCCGGTTCTCATTGGTACTCTGGTAGAGATTGGACAATGTTGTCCACATCTCATGGGCATTGCTCTTTCCTCTCACATGAGGAATGCAATGGTCTTTGGCCTCGTCTAGAATCAGCCTCTTACCCTTGTTGTTCTTTTTATTATACTCAGCCAACTAAGTAGCATCAGTAGGCACAACAACAGGGTTCTGTGTGGTATGCACCATGATATCCCAGACTTCTGCCTCCTCAAAGATACTCTGCATTCTCTCCTTCTAAACGCTGTAATTTGTATGCCCATCCAGTCTATCCTCCACCCTCAATCCCAATGACATTCTGCTGTCCTAAAACTGAAAAATAGCACTGCTGTAGTAAAGATAAAACTGTTGTTTGTGAAAAATCAGCTTGCTGGAATTTTCTGAGTGAAAAATCAGCAGGCTGTAATTTTCCTCCTTGCTGTCCCAAACTGCACTTTAGCACTCAAGCTCTAATACCATGTAGAAATTTCTCATTTCCCACCCCGGTTTTCAGTTTCACCTTATTTCTCTCATATAGTTAAATGCCCTTTCCCATATCCATACTTTCAACAACTGAACAAACAAACAAAAAAATAATAATAAAATTCTGCTAAAAACACAAATTCTGGAAATTTTACAGAATGCTGAAAAATGCAGAAATAAAAAATCAGCAGGTACAAACAGTCATTTAACACATTTGAACACAGTGATTTTTAGTCAATGTGAGCCTGGAAAAACCCCCTACAACAGGAAAACCAGTTCGAGAGCTCTTCTTTATTTCTGAAAATGTCTTTTTTACAGTGAGAATTATTCAGCAAGCAAATTTACAACTTATCTCTTTTCCCGTGCCTCACAGCAAACTGGAAATTACAGCAAACAGGACAACAATAAATGTTGTACGGCCCTTCAATTTTTGTGCCCACTTTCAGCCTTAAATGTTGTTGTACGTCTTGCATTAAATGTGTTGTACGTCCTGCAATAAATGCGTTGTACGGACCTCGATTTGCATGCAAAAAAAACAGCAAACTGCTCCTCGATTTCTGTGTAAACCACTCCTCGATTTCTGTGCAAACCAGTTGTATGGATTTATAAAAAATCGTGCCAAAATCAGTCTTTCGCTGTGTGCTGAATCAGCTGTACAAATCTGTTCAACTGCTGCCTTGGAATGTGTGCCAAGTTGTTGTCTCATTCTCCTCCTTGTCCAAAAATCTCCCTTGCTCTCTTGCTCTCCTTCTCTCAATCTGCTCATAAAAGAATGAATGACCTATTGCCTCATTTTCCTCCTTTAATCTAATCCTAAGTGACTTTTGGGTAACCTCTAAATCCAATGGCTGAAATAGATTGAGATCTAGGGTTGATATTAAATGTTCATTTAAATCTCACTTTTTATTTTTTAACTCACCCCACTTTAATAAAGACCCACTTAGTCATTTATTTCCAAAGGCACTTTTCCTTTCTAATTTTACATTAACTTATTAAAGTTACTTTAAAATTAGACTTTAGTAACTTTATCACTTAAAGTCACTTTTAAATTAGATTTAACTTTATAAAAATTATAAAGTTACTTTAAGAGAAAAATTAAATTCTTTTGGACACTTTTCCCTAGGCCAAAGATCAAAGCCTTAGGGAACCACCTGTCTTCCGGTACCAAATTTCAACAAATTTGATTCTCTGGTGCTTGTAATCCATGTAATTTGTACTTCTGACCTCCCCATTTAAATTTTATAAATTGTACTTGATGGTTGGCGGTATAAGTACGTAAAGTTCGTAGCCATTGGATACCTAAGACTACATCTACTCGTCTTAACGGTACCGTGAAGAACGGAGACTCTAAATTAAAGTCTTGAATCTGCAATTTGACCTTATGGCATTTCCCCACCTTTTCAATCTTCTTACCGTTAGCTACCATCACTTTCATGTTTGGTAAGGGAAATGAAAAAATATTGAGTCTCTTTGCCACGGTTGAATCTAAAAAATTGTGTGTGCTACCAGAGTTGATGAGAACCACTACGCTGTTCTTATTTGTGTCCTTTTAACTTTAAGGTCTGAGGTTGTGATATACCTGTCATAGCTGATAATGACACTTGCGGAATACTTCCGTCATCTAATTCTGTTGAGAATTCTGGGGCATCGTCTGTTTCTTCTATGTCAGAATTTTCACTGTTTGAATCTTTGGTTGCTTCACAATTATATAGGTTCTTTGGTTCTTTTCCTTTAGCACATCTATGTTTGGGGTCCCACTTCTCACCACAACGTTTGCATTTACCCTCTTTTATCCTTTGTGTTTCCGCATTAGATTTTTCATCTTCACGACGATGTGGTGGAATATATCTCGTATTATTTGAGCCCACACACTGGGGTATTCTTCGTCTTGAATATGTTTTTCTCGCTTTTGACCAAAATATTGGTTCGAATTTCTTTTCGGCTGTTTTTGCTTTTCGTCTTGCTACTTCTATTGATTTAATGTCATGCATCTCAAGTTCTACTTGTAAATGGGTTTTGAGTACCAAGACATATGACTGAATTAGACAAGATTCTGATAACCTAGGTACTCGTGTTACTAAGGTCTCCCATTCTTGAGTGTATTCGTCCACACTTTCTTTTTGTCGTAATTTGATGAGTTTTGAAAAGAACTTTTCTTCCTTTACACCTTGGAATCTTTTAAAGAATGCATCCTTAAATTTTCTCCAACTAATGACGTGTGTTGTCTTTTTCCACCACATATACCAATTAGATGCTTCCCCTTCCATTTTCATGGATGCGTGCCTGAGCTTTTCGTCATCATCATTGATGTCATATATCTCAAAGTATTCTTCTGCTTTATTTATCCATGCAACGTTGTTTTTTTCGTTTTCATCGAATTTAGGCATCTCGACTTTTGCCTTTCGCTGGTATGTCGCTAATGGTTGAGCGAAAAAGGGGTGTTGATTGGTAAAGGTATCCCCAGAGTTGCTTGTTTGTAAGAGTTGCGTTACTCATTTCTTGGTGGGGTGTCACTAATTTTTTTGGGGATTCAGCTTTTTCATGAGTCTGTTGACTTCGTTGAATCTGATGAGTTGTGCTCTTGATTTTCTTCAACTTCTTGTAGCAGTTGTGCGAGTGTATAATTCATCTTTTTACACAGAAGTTTCAGCAATGTTAAGCTCTCTTTGAGATCTACTTTTGCTTGGACACGGTGATTTTCCATCTTTATTTCTATTCGATTTGTCGTATCCTGAAGATTTTTGATATTGTCAGCCTGCTCCTCAAGCTTGATCTGGAAATCATCTAATCTTTTATTGACCTCATCGTGATTGTTATTTATCTTATGCTCTGCGTCAACTATTTTTTTTGGAAATCCGCCATTGGCATTGTCGACATTGAGCGGGTTTGTGGGGGCGTGTATTTATCTGCCAACTTAAACTTTTTTTCAATAATTAAATTAAATTAATTAATCTAATTATTATTTATGACATAAGTTTTTTTTTGTTTAATTAATTAAAATTAATTTAATTAATTTAAATTAACGTTATATTATTATATTATATATAACTTATAACAAATTAAAGTATATTTATGTAACTTATAATTAAATTACAATATATATTATATATAACTTTATATATATAGTTATATTAGATATATATCGTACAGACAATTATGTTTTTTGGTAGGTCACCTTTTGTTTGACCGTTCAAAAGTAAAACCCCCAAGCAGATATCACCGCAACAATTATTCAGAAGAACCGTAGGTCCACCACACGGAACCCCAGCGCTTGCCGCAGGTAAAAAAAAGATGCCGGTTTAGCGTATTACCGCAGGTTACGCAGAGAGAAACGACGCAATGGGAGTCAATGGAAAAGTGGACGATATGTTAGCGTATAATGAAAATGATAGTGCAATGTAGTGAAAATGTGTTGATTGAACAGGAAAAGGGATGCAGGGAAGACACGAGATAGAGAGAAATGACTGGCAGTGGAACAACTGTGGACGCGAGGGCATGAAACTGTGGAAATACTGTGGATGTGAACAACAAAGAGAGCGGTGAACAACAACGGGCAACAAATGACAACGGTGTATGGTGTATGCACAGGGGCAGCATTTCAAGAGACAATAGATAAGCTACAAATTTGATGAACAAATCTTACGTAGAGACAACGGAGAGGACGAAAACTGAATAGCAGTTTTTTCCTAGCCAGAGAACCGAAATGGCTCTGATACCAGATGAAGTGAAAACTTCTTGATAAACAGAAATATATATATAAATATCTTATTAATAAATGAATTGACAGATGATGATTGTTACATTGGGGTTCCTGGCTTATATATTGCCATGGGCACCCTTTGAGGAAAGGGCATGATCTTATGATCGTGCCCTTTCGTCTACTTTGACCTAAAATTAAATAATAAACCTCAAACTAACTAATTTTTTACATAACATTGATATGTTAGCATACCAAACCTCAACAATGCATAGGTGAACTCTCTCAAACACTCTACCTGTTCAACTGACAGATCTCAATAGCAGTATATCAATAGAACCTTATTACTGATATTATAAGAATGATTGACTTTAAAAATATACGAAGGGAATTACTCTGAATTTAGCCTTGGAATGGTTTCCATGTCTGATTATGCTATGGATCCAGGCTTCTAGCCTGATCTTAACATCTTCTAGATAAACCAAGGAAATTCCAAATTATGCCAAGTTGCTTCTCAGCCACAAATACTTTATCTGATGTACTGAATTTCTTCCAAGGTTCAATATTATTGCAAAAGAATGTGGCAAATAATTAATGCACTTTCAACTGTTGAAGAAGAGTTGACTTCTGCCCTTTAGGTTCTGACGCTGTCATTAAAGACTGTGAATACTTGTTGCATCCTTGACTTATTTTGCAGGCAAATGGAGGGTGCAACTTGTCTTCTTAATATTATCAGATATATAATGTGTAGTGATTTCTGTCAGAAAGGAGGTCTAATCTTCAGATTTATACATCTTCAGAATTGCTTCTTTTAATGATGCTACTATGGGTCTTCAAGGTAAATGACTGATTCTTCTCAAAACTGAATAGGGATCAATACTGCTTGATGCCTGTAAAATTTCATAGGTCGGCTTAACTAAGAAGTTCAAACTGTGTATCTATATATGTGTTGACACTGTTGAAGGAACACGATTGTAAACAAATCCAATACTGCCCATACAATACAGTGATCAATAATAGCAAAAGCATTGATATCTTAGATGGAGGATATTGCAGCTACATCACTAATGATATCATTCTTATATAGGATTCCTGATACGATATAACTTGAGCTTTGTAGCCTGAATATACGGTCTTAGGGGATCTTACTGCTCTAAATACAATGCCACCTCAATGAAAAAAACAGTGTAGAGGTACCATATGTATAAAGCATAGAAACCATATATATATATATATCTACTAAACTGATGGATGCACTTCTATATATTCATATACTGTACCATCATACATAAGAATGCCATACATATTTGTGTGAGATTGATACATATACATGTATACAACTGTTGAAGTCGAGGTCATGCATATACTGTTGTAATTAGAACATAGCAATACCATACTAGAGCTATTTGTGCAGTGACATCCATACATAATGCTGAGTGCATATAAGAATGAAGAAGTTGTTGGACATTGGATAAAACCAATGCCCCCCCTATGTGTTTTGCAACATGGACTAACCACTTGTCGTGGATCCTTATCTTTGGTGATGCGATCATCGACTAACACCTGCGGGTTTTGGTGTAACGACAATCGTGATTCCCAACAAGTGGTATCAGAGCGTAGGTCACGAGTTTGATACACACCCGACTCGCGTTTGGGGGGGGGGGGAGATTGTTGGACATTGGATAAAACCAATGCTCCCAGTGTGTTTCGCGACATGGACTAACCGCCTCTCTTGGATCCTTATCTCTGGCGATGCAATCGTTGACTAACACCTGCGGGTTTTGGTCTAACGACAATCGTGATTCCCAACAGAAATCTGTGCGTATAGGTTGATACCCATCATTGCCAATATTGGGAAGCCATACCAATGTTGATCTATATGAGAAACGATAACATATATATCACTGAAGCAAGTGACATGTCGATATTGAATTGATGTCATGAATAAATGTCATAATGCAAAGAATCATACTGAAGCATATGCCAATGATCATAAGACATTATAGGTAAATTATACCAGGAGCAAGAGCATGGAGGTGCAGTATCAATACACTGTGTGAGAGTAGATCCGAGAGACTTCCTTGTAAAGTCTGCAATTCTTGCTGATGTAGTTTGCTGCCCTTACCCTGCTTCAAATCACTGTGATCTCATTTCCAACTATGCTTCCACCTATGTTGTTCTACTAGGCATTCAAAGCACTGCTGGTAGGTCCTCCTCAAGCCTCCTACAATTCACTGTTTTGCTACAGCAAGGTCTAGGTCTTTGTATACATGAAAATATACTTGTTCTAACTGCGCTGTTCCTCAGTATGACTGCGGCATGGGTAGAGGACCTAAACTAGGCCTTTATACCCTGAAAACAGACCTCCCAAGCTGCTATAGAAACAACCTTTCTCTGTGGACCAGAGCAGAATGAGAATCTCCCTCTAGGGCAAGGAACCACCCCCGTTTACCTGTGCTGTTTCTTGAGATGACTGCAGCTAGAGCAGGAGGCCCCTTTTAGGCCTCTCAGCCCTTTCAAATCCTCCTCCTCATACTGCTGTAGCAGCACCTTCCTGTAGCCTTGTAAACAGAGACAAACCCTCCACAAAATAGCACAGAAAAACCATCAATACTTACCTCTTGACCTGTGGCCTGATCTAGCAAGTGAGATGCTGCCCTAAACAGTCTTGAATCAACTCTCCAAGCCTCCTTGCTGGCTGCTTCCATTAAATGCTGAAGGAGGACTTTGCAATCATGGTTTGCATTTTCAAATTTGATTTGTGGCCCTCATGAGCTATTGAGCCCAGCTCTGACATATTGCCAAACTTGATTTCTAACATTCCCTTGCTTAATGGAAACTTGATAACTTTCCCTGTGATTGCATTCCTTCTCTTGCTTGGGCTTGTCCTTACCTAGCTCTGAAACCATGTTAAATTTCGGTTAACATGCTCTTTGCTTAGGATAGTTACTTCAACATTTCATATATCCCATTTATCAATTTATTTTATTGACAATCACATAAATCGTCACTATATTGACAATAACTGAAGAAAGAACACAAACGATAAATGAAGAAGGCAAGCCAAGACGAGAACACGAGGATATGGCACAAGCCAGGGAAAAACCCCAAGATGGGGAGAACCCTTGATCAATTCTTCTTATTATTAATATCAAATGCTCAACAGAGAGAGTACAATAATTCAAGTTCAAAATTTGACTTGCCAAGTTTGAAGATCAATATCACTGCTTAGATAAATAAATGGCTGCAAATTTGTAGAATACAAATAGTACCCTCCAGGGTTCGTGTCATACTGCTGGAGAGGCTTCTGCTTTCTGATTATCTGGTTAGGGCTTGATGATAAGCTGCTACAACCCTTTTCCACAGCACTTGTATTCCTTCTTTGGTTGCGGCCTCCCGTCAAGCTTGTCTGTCCTCATTCCTCTACTGTCCAGGGCTATTTCCAACTCTCCAATATTCTTTATGGCCTCCAAGCAGAAGGAAGATAATGCTGCGACCCTCCTAGAAGTGCTCTTGAATAATACAGCCTGCTTCTATGAGAAAGCCTCCACCTCAAACAGTCCCAAACCATCATCAAAACAACTCTCAACAGGTGCGGCTCATCTCTGCTCAAACTCGGACCTGTGATGAAGTTAAAGTGCCCAAAACAATTCACAAATTTGCCAATACCAATCTCGGACTCCAGCCTGTGGAACTCGGTCCTTGAAGATGACTAAAATGATGCCAATCTTGCCCTCATCTCCTTCGCTGGAGATCTTCTTCTTCTGTGGCTGCTTCAGAGAGGAGAATAATGATATATCAATGTGCCTTGAATAGAATATTTATATCCTTCATGGGTAGGCCGACTTGGTCACTTTAGGAGGGAAATTCAAATTTTCATTTTTCATTTTTTTCCCGCCTTGATAAGGTCATGCCTGATGAAATTTCTTTTGAATGAATAAATATTTTTCCTTATCCAAATTTTAGTGATCTTTAGGTCGATTTTGATCCTCTCAAAAAGAGGAATTCAATGCAATCATCGCCTCCATCAAATGAGTTGTCCAAAGTGGAATTTTGATCCTAGTTGCCGATTTTAACAACTAGTTTGTATGTGAGCTTGTGAGAGAAAGGATGCTAAGAGAAGCTTGTGCAAATTGTTGAAGGCGAGGAATTCTTGCAGGGATTGCGCCAGGAAATAGGGAGCACCTATTGCACTAGAAAATAGGGATTTATGTGCAGGCAAATAGGCCTTCAAAATTGCGTAAGTATTCAGGAAGCGAGATCAAGGTTACTCGCAGGTGTTTCAAGCTGAGTACTAGCAAAGAAATCAGATTGAGAAGTTGTATTATAAGAGATCTATTGCTCAATTTCCTATCAATAAAATTCTCAAGCAAGTAGAGGGTTTTCCCAGTCGGGTTCCCTAGAAAAATTTTGTGTTTTGATATTATGTGATTGTGTTATTTTTGTTCCTATTCCACTGCAAATTAAGTAGAGAAAATTTTGTGTCTTGGGTTATAGGTTAGTTTTAGATTTGTTCATTCTAGCAGAGTTGTGGATTTTCTACAACAACCTGCAACCATTGCCATTGTAATCACTTGTCATGTCCCTTCCCAAAAACATTTGTAACAGGGTGTCTCTATACAATTTTGCATAATTTATCCAAGGAAAAGCACCCCAACAGTTTTGACTTAGGGACTTAGGAGAAAATACGACGAGATTAATTTGCTAATGGAAGGTGGGGGCCACCCACGTGGGAATGCATACTAGGTAATTCAAATTGCTTAGAGGGAATTCGTATAACTGTTGGAGGGGCCCTCATGAGCTAAAGGAAGACCCACAAAGTCATAAGGAGGAGGAGCCTCTCACTTGGTCATTCATTCACTCTTGCATATCGAATTTTACTTGACTGTTTGCTTGAGTTGCTTAGCCGACTCAACTCGCTGTTCAGTTAGGAATCTCTCAAGTGGGAGATTCAACCTTACCTTCTGGGGACTTCGAGTGCCACCCTAGGAAGGCAGTTCCATAACATCTTGAGGAGTTTTGGGAAGTATCTACAGCACATCCATTCATCCCTCACCAGAAGTGCGTATTTCTGGGCCAATAGTAGAGAATATGTAGTAGAGGAAAGAGCTTCGTTGGGCCAGTGATTAGCTGGAGAAACCAGGGAATTCGAAGGACATCATTGGGTCAGCACTCAAGAGGAGTTTTGGAGCAAGAGAGGGCAACAAACAGGCAGTTCGAATTCCAGTCTTCGAGGATAGCACAGAGAGCCAGTCCAGGCAACACGTGGGTCTTGAGGGGAAGAGCTACAACCTGGAAACACAGTTGGGAGGAAGGAGATTCATAGGAGGGTTCATCTCAGTGATTTGGAGCAGTTTCCGGGAGGTTTTACAGCTTAATTCCAGTAGGCCGAGTTTTGCAGTTGTAGCTGAGGTTGGGCTCCTTGGGGGTCGAATTTCAGAAGTCTGAACCAGACCAAACCCTTCCTGGGTTTTGGCTAAGGAGCAGGGAGCTGAAATCTTATAATTTTTTTAAGCACAAAAAGCAGTGATTCTAGCCCTTCGATTCCAACAAATAGTGTAGTTTTTGGGCAGCATAGATCAATTTTGGTGCAGCAGTTGGGTAGCTTCCAGAATAGCATTTGCTCACCTAGGTTTTGTCACGTTTGTCCTTATAGACAAGTCCAGGTGCACCATTTTATTTTATCATTGTATTTTCCCTTGAAGAATTAATAAAATGGCTTAGCAGTTCTTTATTTCCAGTGTTTTCATGGGTGCTTGATGTGTATTTCGTTTTCATGATTGTTGGACTGTTTGCTTGCTTTGTTTATCACTTAATTTCCTGCTTAGGAACATTACAGTGGTATTAGAGCCTAGGTCTTGGCTTAGTTATGGGGATTTTCTCCTATGAGAGAAGGGGACCAACAGAACATTACATACAGAGGACAGGGGGAAGGCGGGGGTAGCAGAGGAAGATATGGTAGAGCCCAAGAGCAGGGAGGAGATGGCTTTTGACAGCCTCTTGAAGGCTTTGAATGATTTAGCAAAGGGGCAGAAAGAGATGTTAGAGGAGATAAAAACGCAGAACCGAGAGAGAACCACCCCTAGGGGATTCTTATTTGGGGAAACTTTTTGTGCCTCTCAACAATTTGATCACCCTTCACCGGCAGCATAACCCCCATCAGCCAGTGGGCCAACACGGGCCAAACTGCCCTCTTTCGTGCCTGTGGCACAAATCGAACTAGCAGGGATTGAAGACCCCTCACAGATGGGAGAACACTTTAGAGAATGACAGAGTATGGGTGCATACTTTAGGGAAGCACTCTCTTTTAGAGATTTTTGCAAGCTTAAGGAGAATGAGAAGAGAAAGGGCTATGGAGGACAGGGCACGTAGAGCTATGAGCTGCAGAGGACCATAGGGAGGATGTACTTCCCTACATTCGATGGCACTGCCAAGTGCACTGCTCGGGCCTGGGTTGAGAAGATGGATACATATTTCCAGCTCAACTGGACGACAAAGATGGAAGCCATCAAGATGGCCACGCTGCACATGGAGGGGGAAGCCCACGACTGGTGGTTTCATGGTTTGGCCACGTTGGGGCATGCCAATATGGCTTCTTATGAGGATTTCACCAGGAGGGTGGTGGAGTGCTTTGACTAGAGGGATCCAGAGGCCCATTTCAGGGAGCTAACCCAACTTCGCTAGACAAGCAACCTAGAGTAGTACATTTCGGAGTTTCTGCGAGTTTCAGTGATGTTCTCGGACCTATCAGATGCTTGGAGGGTATATACCTTCATAGAGGGCTTACTTGAGCCCCTGCGTGGATTGGTGAAGTCAAGTAGACCCTCCACGCTACAGGACGCAGTTATGTGCACTAGAGATTTGCAGGGGGCCATCCCCAAGATCAGAGCACCTTTTCCTGTGCGAACCCCTTTTCCTCAGAAGGGCCATGACACTAGACCCCTACCTTAGAGAACCACCTAGGGATGGGGGCAGTTGGATGATGATACATGGAAGGACCTCAAGAGGAGGAAATTGTGCTTCACTTGCCGGGAGCCTTGGGCATCAGGTCATCGGTGCACGGCTGGCAAAGCACATTATATTGAGGTCTTTTCAGATAGTAACCAGGAGGATGAGATGGAGCAGGAGTGTGGTGTGGTAGATGGTGAGAGTTCGACAAATAGGGGACCACCGCCACCACCTCCACAGGGAGGGGCATCCTTCGTCCCATCCGGGGGAGTCCTTGCTTCTTTATGCAGGGTCCCGAAATTCTTGACATTGAGGATCTGAGGCACTATACAGGGACAACGGGTGTCGGTCTTAGTTGATGTGGGGCTGGCCACAACTTCATAGATGCCCAGTTGGTTTAGAGGAGGGGCCTCACCACAACCGAGTTTGACGGCTTTTCGGTCCTATTACTAGTTGATTGTACCATGCAGTGCACTCGATATGTGACCACTTTGACAATAGTTATGGGGAACTACTCTATGACGGACCATTTCTTTGTGGTCGATGTGCCAAACACCAACGTGGTGATGGGTGTCCAGTGGCTATACTCCCTTTGGCGAGTCACTACTGATTGGAAGTAACTGGAGATGGAGTTCAGTGGGCTGGATGGAAAATCGGTGGTCCTGAGAGGC
This sequence comes from Pinus taeda, assembly GCA_000404065.3. NCBI lineage: Eukaryota > Viridiplantae > Streptophyta > Pinopsida > Pinales > Pinaceae > Pinus > Pinus taeda. The sequence continues at coordinate 183,478 of APFE030273684.1, read as the reverse complement.
ATGCATTCATATCCATCCCAGACAGTCTCAGATTCTCAGTGCATAAGATGGAGGCAGATTTGCAACATGGGGACATAGCATGGGTAGTGGAGTTGAGGGTTTCAGAGGTTGGAGGACAGGCCCAACCACCACCTCCAGACATATAGGCCTTGTTAAACAGGTATGTAGTGGTGTTTGGGGATATTCCACCAGGGCGGCCAGATAGGGGGATTTGAGCACACCATGGAGTTGGAGCCGGGTGTGCAAGCGGTTTGAGCACACCATGGAGTTGGAGCCAGGTGTGCAAGCGGTGATCACTACCCCTTATAGGCATCCCAAGGCCTATAAGGACGAGATTGAAAGGGCCATCAAAGAATTGTTGGAATTAGGCCATATCAGGCCAAGTTCCAGTCCTTTTGCTTCTTCAATAGTGTTGGTGAAGAAGAAGGATGGAACCTTGCACATGTGCATTGACTACCGGGCCTTCAACAGGAAGACACTGAAGAACTGGTACCCCATCCCCCTCACCGATGAGTTGATGGATGAGCTTAGAGGAGCCAAGTATTTCTCTAAGATAGATATACATTCAAGGTACCACCAGATCAGGGTGAGGGTTCAGGACATCCCCAAGACAAATTTTCGGTGCCATTATGGGCACTTCGAGTTCCGGGTCATGCCATTTGGGTTGACCAACGCCCAGGTTACTTTTCAGTGATGTATGAACCATGTGTTTTGGAGGCAGTTGAGGAGATTTGTGCTAGTTTTCTTCAACGATATCTTGATTTACAACAGGACTTGGGAGGAGCATTTCCAACACTTGGAGGAGGTGCTGTGTGTTTTGGAGGAGAAATAGTGTTGGTTTGGGGCAACATTGGATGTGCTCTAGCCACGAAAATTGGTGGAGAGGCTAAAGTACATGAGATATCCAATACCCAGAAATGGTTTAGGCAGATTCTAACAGTTTGAAAGATATTAAAATAATTAATATTTCTAATGGAGTTCCTAAGTCTAAACTTAGGGAAATTAAAATATTAATGCAAATTAATATAAAACTGTGTTAGAATGGTCCAAAAGTCATGGATCAAGCCAGATCTAATCTTAGCCTTTGATTAGGGACTTAATCTCGGCCGTTGATGTGTCAACGAGAAAAGTATAAGACGAGGCTTGAGGGTCACTTGGAGAACACACCAAGAGATTAAGATTTCGACTTTCTGGGGCTAGGTTTGCTGAGAAAGTTGAGAGAGTGATCAGGAGTTGCAGCTGAGGGGCAGTAAATACAGAAGCCGAAATTGCCGGGAACAGCCGAAACTGTCGGGAACTGCTGGAACAACAGGGAAAGCTAACGTAGAGGGCAGAAGCCGGAACAGCCGGGAACAGTCAGAACTGCCGGAACAGTCGGAAAGTTGACGTAGAGGGCAGAAGTAGGAACTGCCGAGATTTTTCTCTGTTGGGTGAGCTAGATTTGGCACCCAGATTGTATTTTGAAACTGCTTAATAAATCAAACCCTCAGATAGCTGCACCAGTTTTCCCACATTGGGTTTTTCTGGGGACATTAGTCCAAAAATGACAGTGTCACTTGTGTGCTTGTTTCTATTTCCTTCAGTTGATGATCTGTAATGTGTTGAGCATGTACTTGTATTTATTTCCAATATTGAGAGTGTTCAGGAGTTTACTTAGGAGTTCAGAAAGAAAGCATTGGCTCTTGGTATTTCATTGGATACACGTGAAACTTTGTTAAAATAAATCGGCAATTTACATTCATATTTGCTGCATACATTATTGATGTTTAATCCTGATGATTTTGATGAGGTGTGTGTTCAGGCCATACGTATTGAACCAGGTGGCAGACCATTCAAGTTTTCATCGTAGTCATCCAAAGAGTTGGAAACCAAAGATTCTAGTGACAGTAAGGGGAAGAACAATTCGAAGAGAATGAAATCAGTGATCGTTCCGAAGGAAAGACCTACTTGTTCTCATTGCCAGAGAATCAGTTATGATGAATCTAAGTGTTGGAAACTTCATCTAGAACTTAAGCCCAAAAAGTTCCTTAAGGAGAAGGATGAAAAGAAGGCCATTGCAGCAGTCCAACAGGATCTAGGTTCAAATTCAGGTGATGAAAGAAGGATAACTGCCATGGTTACGATAGGTAAAACTTCTGACACTGGTTCAAGTTCGAAAACTATTGCATCTTCTTCAAACATAAATCCTTCACATGAGGATAAAAGAGTTGAATTGTTTAACATAAGGATAATTTCTAAGCATACAAAGATAGATACAATGTTTGACTGTGGATCACAGGCGAATTTAATCTCTGAATTTCTAGTTAAAAGTTTGGGTTTGGGAACACAGAATCATCCAAGACCTTACCCATTAGGATGGCTAAATAAATCAACTTAGATAAAGGTCACCAAACAGTGTCGATTAAGATTTGCCATAACAGCTAATTACATTGATGAAGTGGAATTAGATGTGGTTCCAATAGACACATGTGGAGTTGTCTTAGGAAGTCCCTATCTTTATAATCATGATGCAGTATTTTACAGGAGAGAACATAAATATCACCTTAAGAAAGATGGGGTTGAATTTATTGTCAGGGCACATCAAAACAAAAACCACTTGAATTCAGTTAATTTTAATCAAATGAAGCGATTAATAAGTTCAAACAAGAGGTTTGTAATCATGTGTGTAAAGGATCAACATAACAATCAACATGATTCTTGTTTAAGTTATACAACTTAGCTTAAAGATGGTTTCATTAAAGAGATAGAAACTTGTTTAGTTCTATGTAAAACCAAACATCTTATTCATAAGCAGGGATTACAACATGAATTACAGTTTGTGCCTAAATCTCCTCTTCCTAATGTCAGAATAAATCAAATCAGAGTAAGTTTGGAACTTAACAGTTGCAGGGATATAGGTCAGTATTGGGGAAAGTCAGTGTTCGATTTCTCTTATATTGTGTCGCCATGTCATGTCTCGAGCAGTTTGGAAACCTCTTTTCAAGTGGAGAGGAGACCTATTTGTTTTCATATCAAAGCCTTTTCTAAAGCAGTGTCAAAGTGTCTAATGGGAACTTATGCATCAGAGGAAAGTGCTAATCAATGGAAACATCATTTAATGAATAAGGACAAAGTGATTCAAACAAATCAACAGCTAAATCAATACTTTCATAATCAAACTAAGTTGCAGCAAGTTCACTTAGTAATCAGGCATCAGGAAAGTATGATAAGTCAAGTAGCTAGTTTGATATCAAAAGTATCTTTGATTGTCTCTGTCATTCCGCAAAATAGATTGTTTATACATGTTGAGGGTATTAAACAACATCGAGTAGAGACTGTTTTCAAAGATTGTGAATCACTAACTCATGATTCTTCGTGGAAAGAATTCAATTGCCATGTTTATAGCAGGTTGTTTGCCCATTGTCGCAAGTTGTTCATACTGCAGATGGATGAAACAGGTCACCGACTCGAAAAGTGCCATGGTTAGCATCATCAGGGTCATCACTTGTAGGTGATTGATCGAATGTATTGATACATCATCAGGTCAAGGTGGAAAAAGAGGGAGTTCTACCCTCATCGACTAATTGTTTAGTCAAACTTTTGTGTTCCAAAAGCTTTCAAGTGGAGAGCAATGATCCAGGAGGATTCCGTTGATTCAGTTGCACAGGTGTTAAGTGTCATCGTCAATTCAGTTTAGCTTCGATAGTTCGATAGTGTTGGTTATGGATTAGGTTGTTCAGGTAATATAGTTTTCATGGCGTTCAGTTGAGAGGGTTTGTACCTGGTTGTCGACTTGTGTTCATCGACAGTTCCGCCAGGATTGGTCAACGACATGTGTCTTGTTGTTCGCCTCGCAGGTTTTGGTGTCAACCTAGGTGTCGTCCTTGTTAGAGGATTCGATATGGTTCGTTGTCAGGTTGTCGTCGCAACTGTGGTTTGTGTCGACGATATGCACTGGTATGTCATCATGTGACAAATGTCGCTAATGTTGCTTAGTGACGGAAGATTGTACAAGGATGACAAATGTATCATAAAAACCCTAATCCTAATCCAAAACCTAAATCATAAAACCTAACCTATCCAAGCCATGTAACAAAACCTAAGTTTTATATCTAAACCTTAAAGTTCTATGACTATCGAACTAATATACATTGCAAACCTGTGTATAAATCCTAAACCTAACCTAAAACCTAAAGTCCTAACTCTCGGCCTTGTTTAAACTATGCAAAACATTACAAAACATAACCCTCAGGCCCTAATTGCCAGATTAACCGTCGGGGTAGCCTAACCGTGTCAGAATTCATGTGATCACAGTATGTGTAAACCATCGGGTTAACATACAGTTGACCGTCGAGTGTTCATCGTAGCGGAGGTCATGTGAACGAGGTATCGTAACTGTTGGAGGTTAACATAACAGTCGGGTTAGAAAACTGCAGCAGAACCGCAGAGTGAGCATGTGAACGCTGTGTAATGTAAACCGTGTAGTTAACAACAACCGCCAGCTAAAACCATAGCAGATAACGTCGTGAATGGACAGATGGCAAACCGTTGGCACAACGATAGCCTTAACCGTCGGGCGGATAAGCCGTCAGGTGGTAGGTTTGCAGTCAACTGCTTGACGTTCACATGGAAGTAGTTAGCCTCCGCCTGGTTAGCCTGACCGCCTGCGGCTATGGCTTATCATAATGTTATTTATAGGTTTTTATGGTTCAGTTAGTTTTCAAACTAATGCGATGACCAAGAAACTTACCTTAGGTGGCAAAAAACAACCATACTGAGTTCCCAAACTCATCCAGGAGCAACCAAATCCATCTTGAATTCAACCAAGGAGGTTTTCATGAACCTGGAGGCCTATAAGAGGCAGTTTTTGTCCTCATTGAGAAAGAGGAGTGGTTTTGATATTTTGTTTGCAGATTCTGGAGGTCATAGGTGGTTTTGTTTTTAGTGTTACGGGAGCATCCAGAGTCAAAATTGGAATCCGTAAGAGGTGTTGGAAAGCTGGTTCAGAGGGCTATCTGATGACAATGATCAGAAGTGCCTATGTGCACATTCAGATTGATCAAATCTCTATGTAATCAACACATTCTTCTCATTCCTAATAAAAACGGTCACCCATCTTGAAAGCGGACCCGGAGACGTAGTCCATTAGGGACGAACTGCGTCATCAATCTTGCTATCTGGTATCGCTGTGTTTTTACTGTTTGCACTTCTGTTATGCATCGTTTTTATGATTAATCAACTATCGTAAAGTGTTCTTCTTGAGTAGTTTTCCTCGATTTCCGTGCTTTGAGCTAACATTCAATTCATTAATGGTTAATCGATTCTACATCAGTTTTTAGTTTATGATCATTTTAGATCAAGTGCACTTCGCCCATCATTGCCTATAGTCACCACCATGGTCTATGGCAGCCTTTTATGATAGTGTTTGCATGTGTTGGAATTACAACTCCTGAATAGTGTTATTTCTTGTGAAGATAGTGGTGGAGGATTAGTTTGGAGGTCTTCTTCTACATGGATCCGATTAGCCCCTTAGTCCTCCTTGCACATTTCATATAACCTTTGCATATGTAGGCAGATGTGACTTTGTAGACAATCATGCAACCTTTGTATTAATTTGATTGTGCCCTTAGAAGCTTCAAGCACGTTGGTCATCACTCATCACTAAAGGATTTAACACCTTTGTGCCTTGTGGTTCTCCTTATTTCATTGGTTTATTATTGAGCTCCTTATGGTATTGTTCAATATGTTCTTCATTGTTTACCCTACGTGCCATAATACGATATAAGTTAGCACGATTATGGGAGATAAAATGAGTTTACATAAGCTTTAGTGCTAAAGCTTTAAATAGATAAAGGTGATTAGAAGCATAGTTTAAATGGCAATGCAAATGCTTAGGATGTTCCAAATGCCTTTTTGAAATGGCGATATGTCATGCACTAGCCTTGTGTTCATGAGCAAACATTTATACAAGTCTGTTTAGTCCTCGAACATATGAATTAACTTAATGATCAAGGTGGTGTTGATATTCCAAGTGATTCTTATAATGATGCATGCAAATGTGATGTAATGCCGATGATAGTGCACCCCTAGAGGCACATGGGTTAGGTTAAAACTTGAAGGGGACTTCCATTTTGACAATGTAGGGTTTCAAGGCTGGATAAGCACAATGACATCTTCCAAACCCTAATGTAGTTAACAAAATGAAGTCTTGTCCATCAATACATGGTACCTTCACCGATTGCATTGCATATTATAGAAAGATAAACTTTGAAGTCATGTGAGACTCTTAATGCATTAATAAAGAAACAGACCCCCAAAAAAGACCCCCGAAAACACTAATGCAATCATAAAATACGAAATAGGATGAGGGGGACCCAAAATTTAGATATAGGCTAAGAATTTTGGGTGTTGTTGTAGCAGCTACAATAGCTTAGTAGCAACTTCTGGGTAACCATAAATATCACAAACTAAAGAGTTAATCTTTGGGAAATCTGGAATTGTAACATAGAGTTTTTTACAATGTTCCACCAAGTCTCCGGGGCGGGGAGACGCACAAAGGGGACGTGTGGGAGTACCCTCAAATTTTAGGGAAATTTAGGGGAGACGGGGGGACGTCGAGGGATATATAATATAATTTTTAATTATATATATTATATATTATATGTATATAATTTTGAAATTTTCATGTTCATATTCATTGTTCAATAATGAAAGCATATTAAATAGACTAATTAGTATTAGTAATACCAATACATTGAAATTTCAAATTTGATCCATACATAAAATTTAAATTCATAATTGAATCAAATAATAACATATTGTAATTGAATCTTGGTCCGTCCTTATCATTCATGAATTGATACATACATCATTCATATGACATACTCATTATAATGTTCTAAATGCTAATTCATCAAGATTCAATAATAAAATTCAATATAAAATATTCAAATACAATGTACATTGATCCATATCATTCATCATTCATCAATCATCATTCTATAATTTACATTGAATCATTGATTTAAAAATTAAATTGAAAATTGAAAACTCTGAATTCATCATTCATCATTCTAGTCTTCTAGATTCTAAATTGAACACTAAATTAAAATTTTCAATTTATATAACTCAAAGTTTCAAACTCAAAAATAGTTAAGAGTGAAGAGTCGGTCATCAATATCTAGTTTCACAATTAATTTTCATTTTATTTTTTATTTTATATTTTTTATAAAGGGTAATTAGACAAAAATGAAGGGGGGACGCCCAGAAGAACCCCTTTTTTGGGGGGACGCCCAGAAGAACCCCATTTTTGGGGGGACACCTAGAAGAACCCCATTTTTGGGGGGGACACCCAGAAGTACCCCTTTCGGGGAGTCGAGTCTCCCACACTGGGGAAACAAACCCCCTTGCGTCTCCCCGAGTCTCCCCAAAAGGGGGACGTGGGGAAACACACCCCCGAGAGTCTCCTCGTCCCGGGTGCGTGGGGTGCAAGGGGTGCGCGCACCCCACCCTGGGGGACGCGTCCCCGTGGACCAAAGTAGTGGGTGGACCAAGACTAATTTATAACTAGATTTTTGACTTATTATCCGTGCTGCGCAGGGTATAACACATTCGTTTATGCGTTGACCATCAATTATCTCCCATTTGACTTAAAATTCAAATGACCATGGATAATGTTAACCTTATAAAATCAAATTAATTTATTTTCTTCAATTTTTAAATTTCATTTATTTGAAGTTTGATTGGTTTATGGGGGATTCACTCTTATTTTTTTCAATGATGTGGTTTATGGTAATGGAAGTCCTGGGACGTCATAACAGTACTAAGAATTGAGAGTGTGTCATACGGTTGATGTGCGGGGAGATTTGCAATATTAATTGCATGTACGATGTCATCTCTCAAATATATTATTATTGACAATTAACATTTTACGAAGTAATAAAACATTCATACTCCTGCTTGTGGGTAAGAATTGTATTAAATTTAAATAAAGTAAGGTCGCTTTGATTGCGTGCATGGACCACTAAAATCAATGTTGCAGTAATTGTTATCAGGATAATATTGGCGAGGGAAAGAATGGGAAACAAATGTAAAAATTGGGAAATAATCGGGAAAAAATCGTAAAATACAAAAATATTCATTTTTTTCAAATTTTTTAATATCTAAAGCATCTACAACATAAAATAAATACATTGACACATAAATATGATAAAAGAACTAATATATAAGATGTGTAATATCATTTCTAGTGCTACATCACACATAATAGTGAATCATGTCATGAATAGTAAGTCTTAACTCTTGAGTCCCAACTCAGCCTCAAAATATCAACAAAAATATAATAATGTATCTCATATCATGAGTCATAATGTCATATACAATGAAATGAACCAAATAACTAAAGTTTAATACTACTGGTTTCCTCTGCTCCTCTTGCGAGAAAATGCAATAGCTTTTCCTTTCCCTCTAGATGTAGATGCCGGTGGAGTTGGCAGTGGACTCTGTTGTGCTCTAGAAGCTGAAGAACTAGGAGCTACAGGAGGTAGACCACGTCCTCTGTTGGTGGTAGGGGTAGCCCGAGTAGGTGGTGTCACCTCCTCCTCCTGTTTCTCCTCATCCTCCTCCCCCTCTACGCCTTCCACTACCTCTTGCTCTAACCAATCATTGGCATACTCCATGAGAGGCCTCTCGGCCTCAACCTTCCATGCAGCAGTGGTGTCAATCCCATCCAATGAGATGGCCTCCATATCAGGTATCCTGTCAAGTTGCCTCACCCACAATCGAAGATTGTAGTAGACGTGGACCATGTCATTAAGTCACTGGGACTCCAACGTGTACAAAAATCATAAAATAATAATTATAAAAAAAATATTGTTTAATGAATTCAAAAAATTAATTGGAAATTTGCAATATTTTAATTTTTAAGTTTAACCTGTTGCGCTTCTTGTGTATTTTTTCAAATACACTCCAATTGCGTTCGCATCTTGAGGAGCTACATGTTTGTTGAAGGATTCGAATGACTAGCTTTTGCAAATGGGGTACCCTGGCACCATACATTCTCCACCATGCATCTACAACAAAATTACAAATAAAATTTTAAATAAACATAAGAAAAAAATGAAATTTGAAAGTTGAAGCAAAGTATGAAGTTATGAACTTGAAGAGACAATGAAATTTGAAACAAACTAAAAAATACCTGGCATTTTAGTTGTCCTGTCAACCATCTCAAAGCCAAATGTGCCATCTGCCATCCTATATGTCTCCATTTCTTTGGAGATTTCTGTACGTTCTGCTGGAGATCGCACCATCCTTTGAACACAGGTTAAGAATCCATCCATGATTTCAGCATCAAATGCGAACCCACATGGGTAAGAAAATGTGGGGTTCAGGTATATCCTTGCAGCATGAATGGGACGATGGAGTGTGTTGTTCCATCGTTCATCAATCACTTCCCATAGGAGGAGTTGTTTCTGAAACCCCTTATCTTCCTTATCATCATAGTAGGCCCGAATGGATTCTTTGGCTCTGCCCATGGCCTCATACAAATAGCCTATTGCGGGCTTTTCACTATCAACTAATCGAAGAACCTTTACCAAAACTTTAGTAACGGTGCACACTTCCTGCACTCTCGCCTAGAAGTCTTCCTGGTATTTTATTATTCAACAATTCTTTAGTACAACTGGGTACCTAACTAGCTTACCCAACAGAGAGAAAATTCAGTCAGCACTTCCCCCAGTCTCAGCGTCAGCCTGGATGGCCTCTGCATAGATCCCAGACCCTCTGCGTCATCCCCTGCCTCTTTGCGTCAGCCTTGTGCCTCTCTGCATCACCCATGCAGGCACTCTAGTGACTGCGCAGTCTGCAGCCTCTGCGTATTCCGAGAGGCTTTGTGTCTGCCTCTCCAACCTCTACACTGTTCCCCTGGTGTTATTCCCGACTCTCTTTTCCGTACTTGTTGCCTCTTGCTGCTCTCCAGACCACTAGTTTGAATCTGTCAGCTAAACCCGCTCCAGAAATCAAACTGACTGGTCTCCCTTAGTGTGTTCTCCAACTGACCCTCAAGCTTTTTCTTATACTTTTCCTGTTAGTCCTCCAACGGCCAAGATTAAATCTGTAATGAACGGTTAATATTAGATTTGGCTTGATCCATGACTTTTGGAACCTTCTAACTCAGTTTTATATTAATACCCATTAACATTTTATTTTTCCTAAGTTAGACTTAGGAACTCCATTAAAAAGATTAATTATTTTAATATCTCCCAAACCGGTTAGAATTTGCCCAAACCATTTATGGGTCTTGGAGATCTCATGTGCTTTAGTGTCTCCACCAATTTTTATTGCTAGAGCACATCTGATGCTACCCCAAATCAACATTACACACTTCCTAGTTCGATTTGCATGGAGGGGGTTACCTTTTGCATGATGGTGGTTAAGTGAGGGCCCACGATGGAGGGCGAAATGTAGGGAAAATTGCTCCACGAAAACCATATAAGGAAGGTAGCTATCCTATTCTCATGGATCATTGGAGTATATCGATTTGTCTTTGGTTGCTCAAGCTACTTAGTCGAGTCACTGGCTGTTTAGCACGAGTTCTTCAGGAAAAGAGCTCACCCTTTCTACGGGGGACTTCGAGTGCCACCCTAGGAAGGTTTTCTTCATTTCTTCAGGAGGAGGATCACATTGTGATTTCCAGCAGTAGCATTTCCTTCTAGGTGGTGCGTATTACTCGAGGACGTAGTGGAGAGGAGACTGAGTTTGTTGGTAGTGCTTAGAAGTGGAGATTTGATGTGAGATTTTCTGGAGAGGAGGCTGGGGAGTATTATCAGAATTTGGGAGAGTTTGGGAGCTAATTGAGATTCTGGCTTAGCAGTGTGACTTTCGCACTACCTAGGCTAGTGCAGAGGCAGTGTTGGGAGCTCATTTGGTGGGTAGAGTATCAATTCTTGATGTTGAGATTTTCCGTGGAGTTTAGAGGAGATATTTGAAGTGGTGTTTGCCTCCCTTTCAGAGCTTGGAGGAGGACTTTGTGGCCATTCCTTGCAGGCCATATTTTTGGAGCTGTTTGGAGGTGTGGGCCATATAGGAGTTCGAATTTGAGAGGTTGGATTCAGGCCAAACCCTTTCTGGGTTTTGGCCAAGGAGCTTGTGGCTGAAGTTTCATCATTTTATGAGCACCAGAGATGGGGTTTCTTGCAGCTCCTTTCCAGCCAGTAGTTGTAGTTACTGGGAGACAACGTGTAGCATTAGAGGATTAGTTAATTTCCAGCAGTGAGATTACTGTTTGTCACCTGGGTTCTGTCAAGCTTGCCCTTGAGGCAAGCCTAGGTGAATTTTCTGCACTATTGTACTTGCTCCATTCCATTAATAAAATGACTCAGTTGGTTCTCATTTTTGTTGTGTATTGAGTATTTGTTGATCATTTAATTTTCCTGTTTATGAATCGTATTTGCTTTTGTATATCATTGTTTGTTTAAGTTTGGAACATTACAGATGGTTTTATTATTGTCTTACGTGGACTAGTCACTTTCACATCTCAATTATCACTTTTTATCATGTCAATTGCCTCCCTTCCTCTACATTGCCATCACATTTGTCACTTTCATACTTAGATCAATAAATTCCTGCCGACTATGTACATCATAAGTATAATTTGCAACTGACACATGATTTTTAATCAAAAAATTATTATATTTTAATATTTTAATCAAATAAAAATAACACGTGGTTTTTAATAAAAAATATTATATTTGATATTTTAATCAAATAAAAATATTAAATTTATTAATTTAATCGATCAATAGAAGCATTTAATGTAAAAGACATATAATGTCAAGCTAGAATTGATCATAGGGCCACAGTAATAAGGTAGAAACATTTTTGGTTTAGAAGTATAGTTCTATGATTTTGATTCCAACATCTAGATACTATAAGTTTGAGGTCATTAACAATATTGTATGGCTACTGACAAATACTTTGTTCATCCATTCATGTATGTCTTCATTGTTTTTTACTCGAACTTAATTATAATTAAACTAAGCAAGAGTATCTAGAATGCAACCCTTGTTCAAATGCAGCAGTTAGTTCATACTTTTCAAAGTTCAATAATTAAACTAAGTGGCAGGGAATGCTAGCTATGCTGGCTTGTTTTATCTCATATTCTAAACGTAATGAAGGGGTTTGAGAGCAAAGGAAATGTCCACCATTTTCTTTTGAGCTAAGGACGAAAATGTAAGTGTTCTCATTTGCCATTAATACTTTATTGCAAAGTGGGAATTGATTCCCATTAGTTGCTTTTATATATTCAGGTATGTGTAATGATTTCCACATGTTCTTTTTTCTTTTTCTTATTTTTTGTTAGGTTTTACATTGCACATCAGGTTTCCCTCGTCTTTCCAACTTTTAGTGTACTATGGGAGATATACCATTTATTTAGAATCTAGTTTTTTTGTTTTGTTTTTGTTGTAGCATTTTTGTATTTGATTCTTGAATGCTGATTTTCATTTTTTCCACTAGGTTTAGTTATTTCTATCTGAAAGTGCTGAAAGCATTGGACCCCATGTGGGAATATGGTGATCTTGCTAATGGGCATAATCGACAAAAGTTGAGTTGCAAGTTGTGTTGAAGGAAATGATGGGGGGAATTGGTTGGTTGAAGTACTACCTTGCACAAATTCTGAGGCATGAAGTGGGCATTTGTCGAAATTGAACACCGTAAATTATTCATATCGCCAATAAATGACTTTAGGATGTGGGTAAAAAGAGAGATAATAGGGAAGCTATGAGAATTGAGCTTGTAGTAGGAGGAGGTGCAAGATTCAGGGGGGCTAAGAAGTGACAATTTTTCCTTAGTCTCACCTTCCACAATGCCCTCAACGACATCATCCTTTTTTGTTCGAAGAATCACAGGTGGCACACAACCTTCTATTAGGTCAGTGGTTAAAATAAACGATAAGCAAGAAGTTGGAAAGCTTGTGGATAGATGTTTTCCATGGAATGACATTCCTTTCAGCATTTCCAATGACAACTCATTCTATTAGCGTATGTTTGATGTTGTTGCTATTGGTGTTTCATGTAACACCCCTACCTATGATGAGTTGGGAGGGCCTGTCGTTCAAAATGAAAAGGTCAATTGCACTCATATATCGGAGAATATTAAGGAATCATGGGAAGTCATTGGATGCACCATGCTGTTAGATGGTTGGATTGATTAGAAAGGCAAGACCCTTCTTAATTTCTTGGTTAATTGTCCTAGGGGGACAGTATTTATTGAATTTGTTGATGCATTTACACATGTTAAATATGCAATGTTATTATGTGAGTTGTTACAATGGGTTCAAACTTCATTCAAGAGATAGGTCCACAAGAATGTTATCCAAGTCATAATGATAACACAACTACTTATGTTGTTGTTGCTAGGTTGCTCATTCTGAGGTATTTGCCTTGTCTTCAAATCCTTGGTTTGCACATTCCCTTGATTTGATTTTAGAGGATACAAGCAAAATTGCTTATATCAAGGATATTATTGAATTAACTAGGAGCATCACAAAATTTATAGATAATCATACATCCATGCTTAAAATATATAGTGTAATGGTCATATTAGTATTTAGAAGTTTTATTAATATTGTGTATTATGACACTTTACGTAATAACTTAGTAATGTACTTCTGAATAGATGTCTTAGTTAAGACATTAATTATAAAGTTATGAAAAGGGCATTACATAACTGACACAATACACATCCATCTATGCATTAAGACACGATAGCATTGATTATGAATGAATCAAGCTCCTTGTCTCTCTCTTACAATATCACTTGTACTTTTGTGTCTCTGACATATTTCACCTTGGATTATATGCCTTATTCGTGTTTATGTTTGCTTCCGATTTTAGTAATAATAGAATTAATAAGAGCAACATTGGAAATTCTGAATTCTGAAATGTGGTGTCCCATGTTTATTAGGTTTTAGTTTATTATTTCTATATCATTGCTTTTATCTTCTCTAGTTTTCATGTATCATTATGCTCAACAAAAACTCGTGAAGGGGTAACTTTATTTGGAGATGTGCATATGTACTATCCATTATGTCAAAATCTTATAATAAATATGAAGGTTTTACCCTTGAAAGATTTGAGTTTACTTTTAAGCAGTCCTCTATAAAGTAAATATTCAAATGTTGAGGAGATGATACAATCTTGTTTTCTTTGTCTCCATTTCAGGCAATGGCAGCTGAGAAATTAAGGTTTCAGAAGGAATTTGAAGAAGTAGTAAGTCAATTAGAAGAAGAACATGCCCATATAGAGAGTATGGCAAAAAGGATTGAAAATCTAGAAGCTCTCTGTAAGGAAAAGGAGGTAATGAATTTATATTTTCAAATTAACACAATAGCAACTTTTTTCTTTTTTTGTGAATTTTCATATACACAATACTTGCGCAGAAATATAGACTAATAAATCAATTAAACTTGGGTTTCATATTGTCTCATTGTCAGAGTTGCATATTAAAGAAAAATGAAGAAGAAAAGTAAGAAATGAGATATTTAACAGGAAACTAATTCATGATGCTTCGCCAAACTTAATTGTTGTGCTTCCACCACCTAAGAGATGGGATGTCATGTGATACTGTATAGTTGTTTTCTTTAACAGCAGTGAGTACTTGATATATTAATTCTGCGCTCGGTCGCAGCAAGATACACGGGAGGATTACATTTGAATTTGCCCTTGGGCTTCTATTTTGCCATTTCTATCCTGATTTACTGAGCCCGGATATTCACGACCATTACAAAACTTTACAACAGACACAATACTCGTATTTAGTCTACTAGTACATATTCGACAATATTGGGACAGCAAAATTACACAAAAGAAACCAGACATTGCAAAGAGTAGTTAGCCGATAGGGTCAGCAAGGCGGTTCAGATCAATGCTCAAATTATGGACTTCAGATTTGCTTTGTTCTTCTTGGGGTGAACCCGCCTTTGACATCAGCAGTTGTATGTCTTCTATCATGGTATACATTGCAGCAATCTCATCCTTGAGCTTATCGACCTTCCTACCTTTGGCCTCAATGTTCTATGAATTTTCATATGCCACCACTCTTTGACGATACATCATGTCCTTCATGTCTAAGAGCTGAACTTTAATTTCAGCCAGTTCCTTTGCACACTGCAAGCACAAAGATAGAGTCGAGGGTGTTGGTGAGCTCTGATGACGACCAAAGGCATGGCGTGAAGCCTCCTTCCCCGACACCTAGCCAAAGCGAGGGAGCCTACTTCCCCAATAACTTGTATCCATCTTTGAGGGACAGGGCCAAGAACCAGTGTGCCAGTGAATTCCTTCCTGAGATATCCTACCCTGAGCCAGCATGAGAAAACTGGAGGAGAGCTACCGAAAATGGAGGGCACAAACCTAGTCCCAGAGAGAGACTGAAATCTTGCATCCCAGATAAGAAACCAAATTCACTTCACTCGACCAACAAAACCCAAACCAACGTAGGATGAAAATCACAAGCAGGATGAGAGGGGATAAAGAACTTATCTGCCATTTATAATTGCGGCCTTGTAGAATCCATCCTGAGCCAATAGGATCCCAATATGGCCTCATCATTACCTTGTGTTGAGAGAGAGAGGCCATCATTTGCAGATGGAAGTTCAAGCAGTTGGTCTATCTCGTCAGGGCCATGGGGAGTAAAGGCTATATGTAGGGAGAGAGGGCTCGCATGGATACGAGCTTTGAGCTCCTGCAATGAAGCTTGAACATTGAAGCCGAGGTGAGAAGTATCACACTTCATTGCAAACTTGGCCCCAATAGTTTGACGTGGAGGGGAAAAAGGTGGCCACATGGCGGAGGAGATTGGAGAGGTTTCATCACATAGGCATACGGGGAAGGGCGGAGAATAATCAAGCCGCTGACGAATGGGGAGTGACAGGGAATGACAAGGGTGACTAACACATTCTTGATGTACCATGAATGGGGGAGAGGGTAATGGGGGGCTCAAGGGGGGTCAAAACATAGGGGGGTTAGGATATAGCGGAGGGACTAAAGACCCCATTAACTTCCAATGTTCCTTCCGATAAATAACAAGCTTTATTAGCCATCAAATCTGCATCTGTATTAAGAATTCAGAGGATGTGCCATGTTTGAGAGGTTTCAAAGGAGGAAAGTATGCTCTGACCACTAAGAAGAGTCTGGCTTAGGTGGTTGTCCTAGGCAAGGGAGGAGTTTCTGAGGTGTCTAATAATCATATAGGAGTCACCCAGGATAATGATGCTTTTGACTTCCCTCTTCTTGGCTGGAAGGAGCCCCATATACAAGCTGCAAACTTCCACTTGGTTGTTGGTCTTGATACCTAGTCCCCATGCATACTTTTTCCACAATGATTCCATCAGGATAAAAGAGAATCCCTCTCCCTCCTGCCATCCCTGGATTTCTTTTTGACGCTCCATCAAATTGAAGAATCCAAGATTGGGTTTTCAATTTCCAATCAGCAAACTTGTCAAGGGATAGACGAAGAAGTCAGTCTGGACGAGATTTGGGATGAGCACGACTGTGAAAGGGAGGTCGAATGACAGATCAAGGCTCCAACCAACATGTGATACTGTATAGTTAATGTCATCCCTGACCCAACATAATGGTCATGATGCCCCTGCTACTTAACAGAATGAATGTAATATTCTGACTAGAGAAATACAGTGAATATCTAAATATGAACTAAGCTACAAAAATTAAATATAGCATGCAAATCTGAAACTCTACACATGCAAATACAATCAGAACACCATTGAGCAGAAATCATAAATCTGAGCCATTTAATTATATTTGCAATGCTAATCTGTGTACAAAATGAAGTGGAATGAGGGTACCTGAGCTTGCTACAGCAAGCATGTAAAACCCAGGTGAATATGAGAGAATCTCTTCGTTGAAATTGGCACAAATGGCTGTATGCATCGCTAAGAAAATAACTGCTACTGCTGATTGAGGCAAGCTGTGATTTGGGGCCTAAAATCTGCTCCAAAAAATCTGCAAAATTAGAGTTAAGCTTCTTAGCCCCCAACCAACCAAACTCAAAAATATTTTGGGCTGATTCTGCTGCTCGGAAATGCCCATATTTAGTGTGAATTTCTCCAACTGCTGGTCCTGCGTCCAACCCAGAAACACTGCTGCACTTCTGCTCCAAATCCTCCCTCAAATGGCCAGAAATTCTCTGCAAAAATATTCGCGGAATTGTGTGGAATTCCTGCCCCACTCCTGCTCAAAATCCCACTCCAACTCCTATGCTGCAATTATTCCCAGAAAGACCTCTGCATAGGCCCTACAAGTGACACATTTGGCCCTCTCAAAAGCAACAATCTCCAGCTCTGCAAATCACCCAAGTGGCTCGTTCTTCCTCAAGGAAAATCTTTGCAATTTCTTCAAGTGCTGCTCCCTTGGAATCCCCTCTTCCATGCTCTACGAATTTCTGCCTCTGCATCCTCCAGGAAATGCGCACTGGCTGAAACAAGTGATGAGATGGCTCACAATAGCTGGAAATCAATCCTCCAATCAACTCCAAATTCTCTCCTAGGGTGACACTCTCAGTTCGCTGAAAGAGAGTTGGGATTTTCTGCTTGGAAATCCCTGTGCGGTTGACTTGGCTAAACAACTCATGGAAACTCAAGTCTGAAAATGCACAATCAAGGAACCCCAAAAATGAGTTCTCCTCTCATATTTATAATTGTTGCCCTTCTCCTCCTTGTGGGCCCACCAGTTCGATCTCCCCTTTTTGCCTCTCTTCTTTTGTGGTTTGAATTTCACCAAGGGGTTTGATTTCCCTTTTGGATGGCCCCCACAACACACCAACATTTTAATTTTCATTTCTCCTAAGTTGGTCTTCTTTCCCCTTTCAAAAATTAATTTATGCCTCCATACCCCTTTTCCTAAGTTCAAATGCCAAAACATTTATCAATTACTAAAATTGCAAAATTGTGAATTCTCCTTAGCAAAATTATTTGTTGGGGACATGACACATACCATTGTCTCAGTGGGGGGGCAAGGTGGTGTGGTTTTGTAATGATATTCTTATCTATCTTCAACCCAAATGCATCAAAACCAAGAACATCCAAGTAATAAGAACAAAATGGAATAGATCAATTGGGGTTTACATGCAAATACAACCCATATAGCCGAGATCAATGGCCTCGGACAAATCTACAATAATGTCGCTATCAACCTCCAAATCAAACTGAAAAACCAATACACTGCAACCTGTGAACCCTGAATGGATTCACCAAGGGAAGATGGGTGCTCGCCCAATCTCTCTAAATCACCCGAGGGGTTTCGTCCTGGGGCTACCAATGGAGTAGAGAACCGGGTTCTCAACCTCTCATACAAGAAACAATACTCAATCCAAGATGTTCTCCAATGGTCTCCTCCTCCTCTTTTATAGATTTGATGGACTCCTCTAGAACCTTCTATTTTATTATTATTTTAATCATGGAGCACTTTTCCCTCTTTTATTTCAATTAAAATATTCTTTTAATGCGAGAAAAGGGTAAATTGGCCATCATGTCTCCTCAGGCCATTGAAAATCATATCTAACCATCCCATCCTGTAGATCTTCCTGTTCTAGTTCCAACGAGCTATTACACTGAGGTGTTCCACCAATTAATCTCCTTGGAATGCCACCTCGAGCATAATTATTTAAGTTATGCCCAATAATAATGTTGATTTCTGAAAGTTGTTGGAATGCGATGGAACAAAAGGAAAACTGTGCAGGTGATGAAATATGATAAGTGAATGCCATCAAATCCCATAAAAACTCCGCAAAACTCCATTGGAACCCCTGATGCCATAAACGTGCTCCACTGACCTGGGCATCTCCTGCCCTGGAAATCCACCCTGGTTGCACTATGAAGAAGGATAAAAATGAGGACATGACAATCCTCCCACCCCAAGATTGCTTGACCTCAAGCAATCCAAATATGTGGACCAATTTAGTGGTCCAACGCAACTGAGACCCAATGCCAGGATCCCATACGAACCACTAGGTGATGCTCTGCTCCTGTGTCAACCCAACATGAACGGACTTCTCAATGCTAGGATCCCAGATCAATCTTTGACAGAACCTATCATCAGCAAATCCTCTTGGATCCCAACGCCGCCAAGAAGGAGCATCAAGGCTCCACTGCTCCCATTGTGCTATCTCTGGTTGTGAATGCTGCTCCACCTATCGCGTACCAACTCATCACCTCTCTCCAATCTAACTCTTGGCATAGCCCAAGGTCAATCTCATCATGTTGAAACCATGCTGAAATACTGATGAGTGGCCAACCTACATCTTGCTGCCAATTGATGGATGCAATACCCCTCAACTTGGAGCGCACTTGCAATACAATGCTCCTGACTAAAAATGACACTCTGTTAAAATTGGCACCTAGGGCCAAACTCCATGTGGGTCATATTATTTATGGCAGTTGATATTTTTCTTGGAATCCTCTCATTGAGAGGTGTAGGATTGATCTAAAGATCATCCGATTTCGATAAGTATTCATGGAGATATGAATTTATTTGTGTTATGGGACAATTCATTAAGGTCGGCCATCAACCAAATAACCCCCACGTGTGCTCAATGTTTTAGTATAAAAGGAGGTGACTTGATAGTCATTTACACACACTTCACTCTTGATTTATTTCCACTTGTTTTGGGTTTTAGTGGAAGAGAAGTCTAAGAGGAGGAAGCCCTAGACGCAGGAGGAAAGGAGACCAAGCATGAAGTCTAAACATAGTCCTAGCCAAGCCCTAGTTCATGACAACTCTACGCATGACCTAGATCTAGGGTGCATTCATGTTGGGAAGAAGAGATGCCCTAATCCTCTATGCTATCAAGGAAGACAACACTCATCTAATATGTTGCCCCAAGGATGCCCTAACGAGCAGAGAGGGACAAAACAATGTGGTGTTTTAGGGTTGTTTCTAGGGTTTGTTTGAGGGCCAAATTGTTGTGAGGGGAGGTCGAGGTAGCTCCCTAGAGGGCCAAGGCTAGGAGAGGTTGGTCTAGCTTGCATGGAGGTATCTTGGGTGTAGAACTCTTGAAGGAAGGGCAGCGTATGGTGCTGTAGGTGGGCCACAGGTCCTAACTCATCTTTGGAGGGCAACGTGGAACTGTTTAGGGGATATCTATGCTTAGGAAAATAGCTAAGGGTGCCAACACCTCTTCAAGATTAGGCCGCAACCAAGGAGGGACTGTTTTGAGGACGTTTGAGGGTGGGCAAACCCCCAACAAGGTTGTTGCAGGCCTGTGGAAGCTTGTGGTAGCATGCTGCAGGGATTGAGGGCAGGTCGAGGACTTAATAAGGGCTAGAACCGCCCAGGATTACAATGAAGGGTCTCATACCCACAAGGAAGGGCAGTTGCATCACGTTGGAGCAAATCTGGGCGGAAAAGAAGGCTGGCAAAGGGATTGTGATATGCCCTAACCAGGGCTAGTTTGCAGCAAACTAATCAGACCTCAAAACAGTGAGCTAAGGTATGTTACTTATGACATTTCTTGTAGGTGTTGGATCTTAGATGAGGATTAGATTTGGATCGTGTTAAGGCAGCCTGTGGAAGTTAATGAGATGAGGACAGATCTCATGATTAGATGCCCTAGACTAGTGACAGTTTCCACAGTGGTTGGGCAACGAACTTGGAGTGAGAGTTCGTTGTGTATTGGGTTAAGGTGTTGACTAAGGCAGTATGGCAACATGACTAAAGTAGTGTGGCAGCGTGACAGAAGTAATGGTGCAACATGGTGTAGATCAGTGTTGCTAGACATGGTGCAACATTGGTACAACAATGGGACAACAATGATACATGATGCAGTACAGTGATGGGTACAGTCATGATTAGTGAATCATGATGAAATGCAACATAGTGATGATGGGTGCAGCACAGTGAGGTGCAACGGGATGAGGAGGAGCAACACAATGATAGTTGCAACATGGTGATGGAGTCACCCTGGAGAATCAGTTGAAGCAACATGTCTTCAACTGCGTTCAGCTACCTCATTTATCTTCTTAGAAATGATCTATGCTCTTATTTAGATAAGTCAAAGTGTTGACTTCTGTTGTATATGTATTATCTCTCTCTCTTTGCTGAACTATTGAAGAACATATAAGAACAATTGATCAAGGGTTTCCCCACATTGTGGTTTTTCCCTGGCTAGCGCCACATCTTGTGTCCTCTTGTCTTGGCTTGTCTTCTGCGATTTATGTTTATGTTCTATCTGCAATTTACTATTATGCTGATGTGATTGCTAATCTGGAAAAGGTATTGAGCTAACTATGAAAATTGAAATAAATTGCTCTAAGCATAGAACATACCTAAAATTAACATGGTATTAGAAGTGAGGTGAAGACAAAGGCCAAGCAAGAGTGAAAAGGAAATCATCGAAGACAGCTGGGAAACGACAAAAGGCTCAATGGGATCCTCATCCCCCTTCAAATTCACCAAGGGTGAAGTTGAAATAGAGAATATTATCTGAGTGGCGCAACAGAAGCTTCTGATGGCCTACCTTAAGATTACTTCAATGGGAAGTCCGGATCTAAGGGTGGAAGGAAAGGCAGATGCCTTTCTTGCAATAAGTTTGGCCATTATGCGAAGTAGTGTCTGAATGGTAGGGCCACATTATTTGATGATGATAACAATCATTCCAGGGACATCTTCAATGATCGGAGGAATGACAGATAATGCAGGTCATCAAGGAAATAACCAACTCTTCAAAGAAAGCAAGGAACCCCAGACTCTTTGAGAATCTAGCTTATTGATTGTAAGTGCTTCAAGGCACCTCATCGGATGGAAGGGTGCTCTTACTAATTTGGTAGAGATGGAAACAATCATGGGACTATACTTGGAGTCGATGCCACCTATCCCAGAAAGGGTGTAGGGAATGTGACCCCTCAATTGAATGAGGGTAACTCGATTCATTTACAAGAATCTTTTTATGTACCTGATCGCAAGAAGAACCTGGTGTCCATTTTGGAAATGGAAGTCAAAGGTTTCAGGGTGGCATTCATCGATGGAAAGGTACGTGTTTGAAAATAGAATTTTCAAACATGCTTTTATCCTTGAGTTCAGGATTGGCAATTTGTATCAAGTTGCTGGAAGTCCATTGGGACCATGCCAGTTGACACATCTCATCTATAACATCGGAGGTCTACTTATTATGGGGCCCTACCTGATGTGAGTCAGATGGTGACAGGGATGCTTGAATTCAGAAAGAGCATGAAGGTACATGTCCGAGATGTTGTGAAAATTCTATCACTGCAGCAATTGATTTACTTTTCCTACTTATTTTATCATAAGTTATTCGTGAAATTACTTCAACAAACTTTAAAATAAATATTGCTGCAGATATCACACCGTAATACAGAAACAAACATATGCACACATTGACACAATTATTTTGGACTAATGTCCCCGGAAAAACCCAATGTGGGAAAACCAGTGCAGCAAGGGAGGATTTTATTATTCAGCAATTTTCTTGTACAACAGGGTGCCAAACTGGCTTAGCCATAGATGGACAAACTTCCAACACTTTTCTAAACCCAGCGTAGGCCCTTTTGATCTTTGCTACAACCTGAAACCCTCTGCGTCAACCAACTGAAGCTCTGCGCAGCCTCTGCGTGGATGACGCAGACCCTTCTGGCTCTGCACAGTCTTTGCTGCCTCTGTGTGACTTCCTCTAGCTCTACGTCTGCCTCTTCTGCATTGATCTCCCATCTCTCTGTTCCGTACTTGCTGCCTCTTGACTGCTCTCCAGACCACTAGTTCAATTTCTCAGCAAACCCCGCTCCAGAAATTGAACTGATTGGTCTCCCTCAGTGTGTTCTCTAAGTGCCCCTCAAGCCTTCTCTTATACTTTTTCTGTTGACATCTCAACGACCGAGATTAAGTACCTAATCAACGGCTAAGATTAGATCTGGCTTGATTCATGTCTTTTGGACCATTCTAACACAGAGTCATATTAATACACATTAATATTTTATTTTCCCTAAGTTTAGACTTAGGGACTCCATTAAAAATATTAATTATTTTAATATCTCCTGATCTGTTTAGAATCTACCCAAAACCCTTTCTGGGTATTGGAGATCTTATGTGCCCCAACCTTTCCACCAAATTTCATGGCTAGAGCACATCTGATGCTACACCAAATCAACAAATGTACCAAAGAAAAATCTTACAAGGGGACCATTCCACTCATGTAGCAGGTCCACAGGTTTAGATCAAGCCGAGGGGTTTGAGATTCATGATCAAGAATCTCATGTATGCAGGTGGAAGAATGCTCTCTATGACTTGAAGCAAAACACCCCGGGCTTAATATGAGAGGATTGGTAGTTGTTTGATGAAGCTGAGATTCACTAGGGGTGAAGCCGATCCAAACCTTCGCTTGAAGGTTGTGGATGATAGACCTCTAATATAAGTGGATTATAAAGGACATGGAAGTTGGTCAAATATCTCTTCAGAATAGATTATTGGCCATAGAAGAAAATCAGGTACCATGTGTCATAAATACAGATGGAATACATATGATCGAAAGCAAATTAAAAATAATAGAAGTTAATCATTCTAATCAGATGTCCATTATTCAGAATGAAATAAAGGCTATGCAAGCTAATCATGTCACTCTGCAAGAAAGATTCGTGAAAACTGAACTCAGTCAAGCGAAGTTAATAGTAAGACATGCCAGAGAAATGGGTCCATTACATAAGAGGCTGGAAAAGAGAAACTGATAGGTCCCGTCTTGTTGCGAATATCCCAAGAAAGAGGCTAACTCGATTAACAAAGATTTAACTACGAATGACATGATCAAAGAAGAAATTAAAAAAGGCCAAGTTAAAACTCATGACACCTGTGCGACTGATCCATCATTTTTGATAGAGCAGATGCAAAATGAAGAGAGACATGTCACGCATATCTTACATACCTCATCTAAGAGTTTTGAAGCAAAATGTTCCACATCCTTAGTGATACAGCCTGCCACAAAGAAAAGACGCAAGAGAAAGAGAATGAGAAAGCGATTTGATATATCAGATGGCTGCGAGCAGCTTGATTTTCGGATAGGAAAAAGTCCTACCATATGTAGGATTAGACATGGCACATCTAAGAAACAACCGACAGATTTGCCTGAAAGCAGGGAAATGCTCAATATGCACTATATTGAACACATCTGATGCCATGGGGCATCTTTGTATTGTATTTGTAACCTTATACCCTGTTATTTCAGTGTTTCGTTCTGTAGTTAGATGTGTTTTTCATGTTGTTAAATAGTTAATAAATGAAGAGCTTATATCTTTCCTGTGCTTAACTTTATATGATGATTTTTGGATGGACGCTACTTATGTTTTGTTGTGTGTTGCTTGGATGCAGATTCTGGATTCTCACATTCCTCCTGTGCAGCAGTGTGTCCTCAAGTAGAGCCAGATATTGACCACTACGTGTCAACGACCCATAGCAGTACATCCCTTTTTCGCAAAAGGGATAGCACCTGATGGATGTGTCCGTGTTGTCTAGCTATCATTATCAGCTTGATCATCATCTTATAATGTAAAACCATTCTGCATGTGTATAATGTAAATAAACTCAACAGATCTGTGTCGTGTATGTAAGTACCTAGGTAAACCTATTTTTTTGGTGACGATTTACATTCTGGAAGGTTTTTTGTCTCATCGATCCATTCTTGGATGGTCGGTAGATTTTTCCTTCAGCCTTACCCCAAAGCCGGAATGGATTTTGTCATTGGGATCTTAGGGGAGTCCTAGTGTTCTAAATCGAGCCTGTAAAAGTGATTTGGGAATAATCTTAACTATTTGGTTAGGTCATTTTATTACAAATTGCTTGGTCTACTAGATTATATTTGTGTCGTAGAATTGGGTAGTCTGTGAGGGTCTTTTGCAAATGGGTTTTCCCCCTTGAGATGTAAAAATGTAAAAATCATGATGTCAAGTGTCTTGAGAGTTGGAAAAATAATTTATCCCCTCATAGGTTAATTAATTAAATTTTATGGCCAAAATTAATTAAAATCCTAAGCTAGAAATTTGATTAATTCTAGGTCCTAGGTAAATTTAAATTCTTCGAAGGAAATATTCGTTGGTCCTTAAAAATTAAATTTTAAGCGGTTCAGGGATTAAGGTAAATTAATTATTTTTCTAAATTTTAAGCCTTTGGTCCCTGGGGTTAAGTCAAAGTCAAAATTTTGAAGAAATTAATTTAAAAATATGATTTTTGAATTAATTAAAATGCATTTAATTGAAAAATTCGAATTTCCTCAAGAATTTAAAATTTTGACGGATGAGATTAAAAAGAATTTTGATCCTCATCAACGGTCGAGATTGTTTTGACGAGGATCACTCGAACTAGCTGTTGGAGGATTTATCTTAAAATAGGAGGTCATTTGTTAGTCAGTTCATCCGATCTCTGGATCGTGTGCTAAGCGAAAAGCTCTCTTGTAATATTTTTATGAGCAATAAAGAAAGACTTTGGGGTTAATTTCTACTGATGTTACTGTTCATGGAAATATTGTAAGATGTGTTATTTTCATGCATAGATTTCTTTTTAGCCATTGATGATAGCTTTCTGAAGAGTGATTTGAGTACAGGTATCTTGCTCAGTCGCTAGGGTTTGAATGATAATTTAAGTTTTGAATATAATAGCAGGTATACCTATTTATCTGAATTTTATTATCATTTTCTCGCTCTATGTTGACGGCTGAATCGAATTTTGCAGGAAAGTCTTGATTTTTTAGATCATCGGGCATTTGGGGAAGTTTTCAGTTGGACCAGCCAACTCCTGATCCATGTTTTCTGAAGAGCCCAGCTTAATTTGATCCCGGGCTTATCATAAGATATTTTTTATGCGTGATGCATGAAGGGTTTTGAGCTCAGCACCTCCTTTAAAATTCAAATTTTTTTTTTTTTTTTTTTTTTTTTTTTTTTTTTTTTTTTTTTTTTTTTTTTTTTTTTTTTTTTTTTTTTTCTGTGCTAAATTGATAGATCTGGCTGTTGAGAGCTTCATATTATCAGATCTGGGAGCGGAGTTGGACTCACACTCGCTAGATCTAATAGATCTGCCATTAATGTATATAGATTTGTAATTATTTTTGGTTTTCTGACATGGGTTTTTTTGGGTTTTTGTATATATTGTTTGGGTGTTTTATTGTTGTCTTGCAGCTACAAATCTGAGGAAGAAATCTGCATAGAGTCCAAATCTAAGCCATGGAGGGTAAGATCTGTATCTCTGGGGTTCATTAAAATCGTTTTCCAGGGATACTATTCAGCCTTTTGCAGTCCAGGGGTTAACTTTTTTTTTGTGTTTGTTCTTTCTTTTTAATCTAGAGAAAATTTTAAGGGTTTTATTGATAAGTTTGAAGTAGAATATATCAACTAATCAGAAGTATCTCAGAATTTTTTTTAAGGGTTCTTTGAGCTATCATCGATTGATCCATAATTCGTTTTTATTTGAAAAATCTTCGAAATCTTTGTTCCGCTATCGCTTTTTGGGGTTTCCTGCAAAGTCTCAAACTTTTCTTCGTGTTTTTGAGGTTTTCTGGAAAATCTGGGTTTCAACACTGCCCACAACTGCCTTTCCCTGCGATTTCTTCATCTGTTGCTAGATTGTTGCTGTTCAACTTGCCTTCTCATGCCTTCTAGCCGCAGTTCCTACTTGCAAAAATCCTTCTTTTCTTTCCAGCTCACCCTTCTATGTATTGCTCCTTCACTCTTGTCGCATTTCCTTCTATCCATCTGTGTTATTCCTCAGAACCCTCACGCGTTCCTATCCTTCTTCCTTCTGATCTGCGTTGCTTCACTTTGCTGCCCTTCGATCAGCAGATCCGAGCTTCCATCCGCCCTTTGCATATCCCTCTCCTTGTTGCGTCCGTTGGCCATCCTCTCTGTCCTCCCATTGCCACTCCTCTCTGCTCATCCGCATGTCCCTTTCCACTGCAAACTATGACTTCTTAATGGGTCCATCGCTGTCCTTTCTCATCGAACTCCCTAACCCGCGGCTCTATCTCCCATCCACATGTCCAACCTCATTCCTCTGCGTGTTGCTCCTTGCTAAGCCATCCGTCGACCTGCACATCGAACTCGTCCTTCTTCTGCCGTCCAAGGCCTCCCGCAAACCTACAAACGACAACAGAAGAGACATTCAACTGTTATTTCATTATATATGTTTGTTTAGTTTTAGGTTAGGGTGTATATATTATATATATATATATATATATATATATATATATATATATATATATTTTGTTTCATTTGTTATATAATGGTTAGGCCCTTTTAATTTTTTAAATTCGATTTTATTTTTTTTTAGGTTTGGTTCGTTAAAAATTAAAAGTTAAAAAAGAAATTCGGTTTTGGTTTTCACTTTTATCTTGATTAGTTTTCATTTCATTTTTATTTTATTATTTTTTAATTTTATTTTTACTTAAAAATTCTAAAATTTAAAAAAATCTAATATATTTTGAAAAATGTATAAATCCTAACATTTAAAAATCCTAAAAAATATTAAAACATTAAAAACATATTTAAAATTTAAAATCTAAAAAAAAAACATTTAAAAAATCTAAGAATTTTAAAGTTTTTGGTGACCTCGGAATTACTAAGGAATTAAATTAAAGGGATTCATGCATTTGCGTTAAAAAAAAATTATGTGGCCTTTGGCCCATTAATTTTTTTATTTTTTATTTTATTAACCCTTTTGATTTATTTTATTTCTTCGATTCGTCTAAGGAATAATTAAACTGTTTATCTAAAGTTCCTTGGTTTCTTTTCATGGTAAGTAATTTTTCTATGGTCAAGGTGCGATAAACGTTTTAAATCATATTGACCATTAGAGAAGTTAATTGAATCTAGATCTGGGCAGTTAAATTTGGAATCTCTTGCATGTTAAAGTTTTGGGCATTTACATTAATTGTTCATGATTGTTGCTTTGCGACATATATAAGTTCTCTCGATGACTTGTTATTACTTAGTCTATGGTTGATTCAACATAAAAGACATTGGTCTGTAGTCATTTATATCTTGTAATTGTGTCTTATCTTAATCCATCTATCAAAATTGACCGAGACTTGCTTTAAATTCATCAAGTTGTTCATCGTTAAAATATCCTAGAACCTGTGTTTCACAGGCTTTCTTCATCCATTTACCTTAGGGACTAGCCCCCTTGACTTGTCTAGGAGAGAGTCTAAACATAGTGAGTAAGGTTGAAGAGTGACAACCCTTACTTTGAGCGTTGTCGCGTTGCCTCGACACTTTGTGCGACAACAGGGCTCATATTTGGTTGAGCCTCACTGGATTGGTGCCATGAATCTTTTGAGATATCTTCGGGGCACAATCTCTCATGGATTGAGATACAGTGCCAGAAATGTGAAGCTGCATGGCTAGTTGAATGCTGACTGGGCAGGCAGTGTGGAGGATTGCAAGAGCACTTTTGAGTGCTGGTTCTCTTTGTGTTCTGCTACGACCAATGTTTTAAAAATCGGAACTAGCAATCAGACCGGTGCACCTATTCAACCGGGTTTCGAACCGGAACTGGTCGAACCGGGACTGGTCAAGTATAAATGAACCGGTTAAAAAAATACATTAAATAATTAATTTTTAATGAAAAAAAACTATTTTGAGATTTAACACCATGATTCCAAGCCAATAGGAACAAAATATGCAAGGTTTACTCATCTATATACCATGTAAAGGTGAATATATCAAAATGGCATCGAGTGCAATACATACCCGCAACAAAATACATAATCAATGAGGCTCTAAATGGCCTCTAGAGTCCAAAAGAAATGCTCTAAGCTATGGGGTCACTGAACTACTACAAGTCTACATATTAGTGATCAACAACATAATGACTCCTCGTCATGGTCAAACTCATCACCACTACTAGACAAGAGATCATCAACATGAGCTACATAAATAATATGCCTCCGAGTTTGAGGACTTCGAAAACTCCTCTACAACTTTAGTAGTAGTAGCAAAAATAGTCATCAAAACTACAAATCACTGATCAACATGGTCACTCATGAAACTCATCATTGGTTCAACGCTACTAGAAATACATAAACATCATTAACAAGAGATACATGAACATCATGTAGCTCAAAGTCTTCAGATTTGGATTGCTCTACCTTATAACATGATAGAAATTGAAAAGGTTTAACATGCCTAACCAATGATTTTGGTTTGAGTGAAGGGTTTATCTCCTCAACCTTGTAATGTGGTAGAAAAAGATTAGCATGCATAACTAGTTGTTTTCCTTTGAGTGAAGGGTGTATTCTTGTTAAGGCCATGGTAGAGGAGTTCAACAATTAGTACCACCAACATCAACAAAGTTCAACAATCAATGCCACCACGATCAAGGTTTGTAAAGGGCTTCATGCTCTTGATCAAATGCCTATCTCATACCCTCACGCATGATAGAATCAAATGGAAACATTGCAAAACTCCAAACCATGAAATCCTGAAAACCATTAAGTTTGTTGAATTTTGAGTGAAATCTGAAATTCTAGTTTCTCCATATGAAATCCAATGAGGTCGAAACCACTCTCAAACATCCTGAGTCATTTCATGGTAATGTTAAAAATTTAAGTAAAAGTAGGAAAATGAAAATTAAAGGAAATGTCACTTTTACTTTAAGAATTTAACATTACCATTAATTGCCAACATTGTTAGGGTTGAGATGTGTCAGGAAAATGAGAGGGTAGGCATGTTTTTCTTGGAGGGACTAGTTTTGGAGGAAAACAACCACAAATTTCCCTCAAAAACAACTTCAAAACTCACAAAAATGCATTTTGTGGGGTTTATAGTTGCTCTGGCAATAAGCCAGTCGGTTTAGGACAAAATCGACCGGTTTGACTACAAACTAGCCAGATCCGTCCTAAATCGGCTGGTTAGGACCGGTTTGTCCACTTTTTTGGCGAAATGGAGGGTCAAACCGGGTTTTTCTGCCGGTTAGGACCAGTTTGTCCACTTTTTTGGCGAAATGGAGGGTCAAATCGGGTTTTTCTGCCGATTTGACCTGGTGGACTAGCTAACCGGCTGGTTTGACCGGTTACCGGTTCAGACCGACTGGTTTTTAAAACATTGGCTACGATATCTTGGATGAGCAAGAAGCAGAAGATGGTTGCTTTGAGCACTGCTGAGACCGAATACATAGCTACGAGTATGACATCGTGTAAAGTTGCCTGGTTGAGGAAGCTCTTCACTGAGCTGTTTGACACATGATGGATACCACCGTGATCTTCTTTAACAACCAGAGGAGGATTCGACTGTTGAGGAATCTCGTGTGTTATGATCGATCCAAGCTTATAGACATTAGGTACCACTTTATCTGGGATATGGTACATCGATGAGCAAGAAGGCTCCATCGCATTGTCATTGATGTGCAGGTCGCAGAAACTCTGTCGAAGCCCCGAGGAAAGGTCAAATTTGTGATTTTCGAAAACGACTTGGATTCGTTGAGAGACCCTCTTTTGAGGATCATGTATGATGCATGCATTGAGCTCTGGGAGCTCCAGGGGGCTTGGGGTGCTTCTTGGAGAAACAAGCGACCATAGGGCAACTCACCCTCCTCTAATGGTGCACTGTGTACAGGGTGAATGGTTTAGCCTTACCCTGTGATACTTCGTGGCGACTTATGGACAGGATGAGTGGTTCTCCTGTTGAGGCATCCTACCCATGCAGTCTGGGACTCATGGGAAGTACCTCTCATTCGGCCAATGAGTAGGGAAATGGGGTTAGGGACCATAGTAGTACCGATGGACACATTGTGTATCTACCGTACTCCCTATGCTAGGATGACCGACATTGATCTGGGATCAATTGGAACTGACTTCGGGTCAGTAAAAGCGATATAACTCACTCTCTCTTGGAACTGATTTAGGATCAGTGAGAGTGGTATGACACACTCTCTGGAATTGACTTCGGGTCAGTAAGAGTGATATAGCTTACTCTCTCTTGGAACTGATCTGGGATCAGTAAGAGCAGTATGACACACTCTCTGGAAATGACTTCGGGTCAGTAAGAGCGCTATTGAGCACTCCCTTTATATGGGACTGACTTTGGGTCAGTAGAGAATGGTATGAGACATTCTCGATCAATTCTTCTTCTTCATAGTTCAGCAGAGTAGAGCAGTGCAGGGCACTAATGGCAAAGATAGTATAGTCTGGCAGATGGATAAGCAGATGGAGTTCTCCCTAGTTGAGAGGGAGTGTTAAAATTGGCAACTAGGGACAAACTCCATGTGGGTCATCTTATTTATGGCAGCTGATTATTTTCTTGGACTCCTCTCATCAAGAGGTGTAGGATTGATCTAAAGATCATCCGATTCCGATAAGTATTCATGGAGATATGAATTTATTTGTGTTATGGGACAATTTGTCAAGGTCGGCCAACAACCAAATAACCCCACATGTGCTCAACGTTTTAGTATAAAAGGAGGTGATTCGATAGTCATTTAAACACACTTCACTCTTGATTTCTCTCCACTTGTTTTGGGTTTTAGTGGAAGAGAAGTCTAAGAGGAGGAAGCCCTAGACGCAGGAGGAAAGGAGCCCAAGCATGAAATCTAAACGTAGTCCTAGCCGAGCCCTAGTTCATGACAGCTCTACGCATGACCTAGATCTAGGACGTAGTCATGTTGGGAAGAAGAGATGCCCTAATCCTCTATGGTATCAAGGAAGACAACCCTCATCTTATATGCTGTCCCTAGGATGCCCTAACCAGCAAAGAGGGACAGAACAACGTGGTGTTTTAGGGCTGTTTCTAGGGTCTGTTTGAGGGTCGAATTGCTATGAGGGGAGGCCGAGGCAGCTCCCTAGAGAGCCGAGGCTAGGAGAGGCTGGTCCAGTTTGCGTGGAGGTATCTTGGGTGCATAACTCTTGAAGGAAGGGTGACGTATGGTGTTGTAGGTGTAGGATTGATCTAAAGATCATCCGATTCCGATAAGTATTCATGGAGATATGAATTTATTTGTGTTATGGGACAATTCATCATTGTCGGCCAGCAACCAAATAACCCCACATGTGCTCAACGTTTTAGTATAAAAGGAGGTGATTCGATAGTCACTTACACACACTCCACTCTTGATTTCTCTCCACTTGTTTTTGGTTTTAGTGGAAGAGAAGTCTAAGAGGAGGAAGCCCTAGACGCGGGAGGAAAGGAGCCCAACCATGAAATCTAAACGTAGTCCTAGCCGAGCCCTAGTTCATGACAGCTCTACACCTGACCTAGATCTAGGACGTAGTCATGTTGGGAAGAAGAGATGCCCTAATCCTCTACGCTATCAAGGAAGACAACCCTCATCTAATATGCTGTCCCTAGGATGCCCTAACCAGCAAAGAGGGACAGAACAACGTGGTGTTTTAGGGCTGTTTCTAGGGTCTGTTTGAGGGTCGAATTGCTATGAGGGGAGGCCGAGGCAGCTCCCCAAAGAGCCGAGACTAGGAGAGGCTGGTCCAGTCTGCGTGGAGGTATCTTGGGTGCAGAACTCTTGAAGGAAGGGTGACGTATGGTGTTGTAGGTGGGCCGCAAGTCCTAACTCATCTTTGGAGGGCAGCATGGAGCTATTTAGGGGCTATCTATGCCCAGGACAACAACCAAGGGTGCCAACACCTCTTCAAGAGTAGGCCGCAGCCAAGGAGGGACTGTTTTGAGGACGTTCGAGGGTGGGCAAACCCCCAACAAGGTTGTTGCAGGCTTGTGGAAGCTTGTTGTAGCATGCCACGGGGATTGAGGACAGGCCGAGGACTTTGTAAGGGCTAGAACCACCCAGGATTACAGGGAAGGGTCTCATCCCCACAAGGAAGGGTAACCACATCACCTTGGAGAAAATCTAGGTAGAAAAGAAGGTTGGCAAAGGGGTTGTGACATGCCCTAACCTGGCCTAGTTTGTAACAAACTAATTAGACCTCAAAACAATGAGCTAAGGTATGTTACTTATGACATTTCTTGTAGGTGTTGGATCCTAGATGAGGATCAGATTTGGATTGTGTTAAGGCAGCCTATGGAATTCAATGAGATGAGGGCAGATCTCATGATTAGATGCCCTAGACTAGTGACAGTTTCCACAGTGGTTGGGCAACAAATTTGGAGTGAGAGTTTGTCGTGTACTGGGTCGAGGTGTTGACTAAGGCAGTATGGCAGCATGACTAAAGTAGTGTGGCAACATGACAAAAGTAATGGTGCAGCATGGTGTAGACCAG
This sequence comes from Pinus taeda, assembly GCA_000404065.3. Taxonomy (NCBI): domain Eukaryota; kingdom Viridiplantae; phylum Streptophyta; class Pinopsida; order Pinales; family Pinaceae; genus Pinus; species Pinus taeda. Next base: position 150,280 of record APFE030273684.1, on the reverse strand, counting down.
TGTTACTAGACATGGTGTAGCATTAGTAAAGCAATGGGACAACAATGATACATGATACAGTACTGTGATGGGTACAGTCATGATTAGTGAAGCATGATGAAATGCAACATAGTGATGTTGGGTGCAGCATGGTGCAGCATGATGATGAGGAGCAACACAATGGTAGGTGTAGCGTGGTGATGGAGTCACCTTGGAGAATCATTTGAAGCAACATGTCTTCAACTGAGTTAAGCTACCTCATGTATCATCTTCTTAGACATGATCTATGCTCTTATTTAGATAAGTCAAAGTGTTGAATTTTGTTGTATATGTACTATCTCTCTCTCTCTGCTGAACTATTGAAGAACATATAATAAGAATTGATCAAGGGTTCCTCACATTGGGGTTTGTCCCTGGCTAGCGTCACATCTTGTGTCCTCTTGTCTTGGCTTGTCTTCTGCGATTTATGTTTATGTTCTATCTGCAATTTACTATTATGCAGATGTGATTGCTAATCTGGAAAAGATATTGAGCTAACTATGAAAACTGAAATAAATTGCTCTAAGCATAGAACATACCTCTAATTAACACACTCCATCAAAAGGATACCAACTTATTATCTCTCGCCAATCTAAGTCATGGACTCCTGTGTAAGGAACATGTCTACTATGTTGATGCTGGTGCATGCTCAACTCATGCTGCCCTATCTGGTTGGTCGACAATATCCATCGAGAAAGGTCTGTCTCTCTCCTTGTAATGGGTACAAGTAGCCAAGCTGTGCCACAAGCCTTGTCTATGTACTCCTGGAGAGGGTTGCTGCCTGAAAATCTTGCAGCTCGGCTAGCTACCACTGCACCTGTTTGTATTTCATCAATGGGTGGACCCAAAGATGGATGCACTGCCATCTCCCTCGCCTGATAGGAATCTCCACACTCCTCCAATCCACCAATCTCCTGCCAAACTATCCTGTCATACTCTAGCATCTCCCGAGGACAAGTGTCAGCGAACGTCGTCACCCTGCCAACTGTCTGCATATTTGTGTGCTCCTCTTCAATCACTGACCCCAAGAGTGGTTGCTCAACCTCCATCATCACGGGTTCAATATGAACCTCCAACTGGCTCTCCTAAAAAGGCTCATGATGCATACTGGGCGCCTCATCCTCTTAAGAGTTTAGTCAAACTGTTCACGTGCATTGTTGTAGGTGTGTTAGAGTCAACTATGCATTTAGAGAGTGGACATTAACTCATAAGAGGACTTCAAAACCACAATTAGGTGTATGTGCTAATTTTACTGATACTAGCCACCATTTCTCATTGACTTCAGAAATTACATAACAGACTTAGGAACATATAGTGTTGTGATTTCTAATTTTAACTTGTTAGAAATCCTTCCTGTACTTTCTGATTTGTTTCTTCCTACTTGTTCTATTAATTAACAAGTTATTTATCATGTAGATACTGAAAATAAATACAAGTACAGTCTCAACACATACAGATCATCAACTGAAGGAAAAACAAGCACACAAGTGACACCGTTATTTTTGGACTAATGTCCCGGGAAAAACCCAATGTGGGAAAACCGGTCCAGCTATCTGAGGTTTTTATTATTAAGCCGTTTCAGAATACAATCTGGGTGCCAGAAATGGCTCACCCAAGAGAGAATGCCCTCGGCAGTAGTACCTCGCAGTCAGAGATAGATTCTATCCCCAATCTGCCCCACAGAATCTCCCAACGTTAGCCTCTAGGGTCTGTGTCAACCTCTTTGGCCCAGCGTCAGCCTATCGGGGCTCTACGTCAGCCTATGGAGGCTCTGCGTCACCCACGTTGGCCCTCCTTAGGCTCTGTGCAGCTCCTGGCTGCCTCTGCGTGGCCTCTGGTTGCTTCTGCGTGGCTGCTAGTTGGCTCTGTGTCAACCCTCTCTCGGCTTCTGCCCTGATGCTCCCGGTACTATCTCTGACTCTCTCCTATTGCATTCACTGCCCCTCAGCTGCAACTCTGATCACTCCTTCGATTTCCTCAGCAAGCCTTACCCTAGAAAATCGAATTCTTGATCAACTCGATGTGTTCTCCAAGTGACCCTCAAGCTTCCTCTTATATTTTTCTCATTGAAAAATCAACGACCAAAATTAAGTCCCTAATGAATGGCTAAGATTAGATATGGCTTGATCCATGACTTTTGGACCATTCTAACATAGTTTTATATTAATTCACATTAACATTTTATTTTCCCTAAGTTTAGACTTAAGGACTCCATTAAAAATATTGATTATTTTAATATCTCCCAAACTGTTTAGAATCTGCCCAAACCCTTTTTGGGTATTGGAGATCTCATATGCCTTAGCCTCTCCACCAACTTTCGTGGCTAGAGCACATCCGATGCTACCCTAAATCAACACTCCCTCTTAGCGAGGACTGTGCTCTAGCAATACTCCTCACTAAGTAGCACCCTGATCATCCGGCATCGGTCCTTGGACTGTGCTCTAGCAATACTCCTCACTGAGTATCACCCTGATCATCCGGCATCGGTCCCTATGCTGATGCTAGGCTTGTTGCCCATCATCTGCACTGCTGCATCCGGTACTGCTACCCATGGCCCTGCCACTGCCACTGTTGCATCTGGTACTGCTATCCATGGCCCTGCCACTGCCACTGTTGCATCCGGTACCGCTACCCATGGCCCTGCCACTGCCATTGCTGCATCCGGTACTGCTACCCATGGCCCTGCCACTGCCACTGATGCATCCGTACTGCAACTCCCTCTCATCCTGTTGCATCATGCTGCCCATAGCATTGTCACTGCTAACTGCTGCACTGCAACCCAGTTACTAAGAAGTAAGTAACTGACCTCCCAACTCTGACATCTCTGTTAGGCTAGAGACACCCTCGATGCTGAAACTCCCTCTGTGCTGACAAGTGCTCCCTCTTTGACCTCTGCGCTGCTGCAACAACTCCATGCATCTCGCAACATTGCACACCTCTTTGTGCCATCTTGCACTGGTGTAACACTCCTGTGCTTCACGCACAACTGCCTCACGTTGTCTTGGGAATCCTACACTGTAGTTCCCTTTGTCACTCCATCCACATCCGTCTCTACTAACATTCGCTAGTACTGCTACTCCTCTTCGGGGCTCCTGTAGCAATTTCTAATCCAAGAGGCTGGGTACCTCGAGGATCTTGCTCCTCATCCCTTGTAGTCCTTCTGACTATAGCTCGATGTCTCCCCACCTCTTCTCTCGAGGCGTATGAGCACTCATGGCACAATCATCATCTGTCTTCATTTCTTTCTCCGCCCTTGTTGGCGCATCCTTCGTCTCAGAAACCTCTCCCTTGCTCTTCTTCCTCGGACACTGGCTCGCATAGTGACCCAGTTCCTGATAGTGGAAGCGTTTGACCTTGGAGAGGTCCTTGTTCTTTCGTTTCTCCTGCTTTCCCTCAAATGCTAGGGCAACATCCTCTTCTTCCTCCTTCTTGATTCTGACCCCTTTTCCGCTACTTCTCGCCTTGTTTAGCCTTCTGATCTCTTCTTGACTAAGTTGCACGAAACGGTGAAACGAGTACGAGTTTCCGAAACGGGAAGCGATACGAAACGCGACCTCCCCAAATTTTGGAAACGGGGAAACGCGAATATATAT